>CAUYLG010004596.1:0-142005 GCA_963573385.1 Cacajao melanocephalus
AAATGTGACAGGCAAGCAGTCCAAACCCACACCATCTTGGCCCCTGAGACTTGTAATAAGTAATTAAGGACTGTAATTTCCACCCTACCCAGACAATGTGTAATCAAATGCTTATCTTGACTTTTGTGAACCACTTAAGTAGCAATCATAATGTCAAAAGTCCCCTGGCCTTCGGAATGTCCAGAGCCCCTCACCCTCATCTCTGCCCAGAAGGTGATTTACAGAATTCACTAGCCCTCGGAATGTCTGAAGCCCCTCACCCCCACCTCCGCCCCTCACCCTCACTCCCGAGGTGGTTTTACCGGTATAAAAGGTCTTGACACCCTACTTTTGGGGCTGCGGGTTGGAGAGACGTGAGTCTTCCATGGCCGCCGGCAATAAAGACCCTGCAATTTGACATACTTTTGTCTTGGTGTTGACTCTATGCTCGCTCCACTACAACAACATCATACCTAAAGGAATTTGAAAAGCAACAGCACACCAATCACAATGCTAGCAGAAGACATGAAATAACCAAACTTAGCAATGAACTGAATAAAATACAGATGCAAAAAAACACGAAACGTCAACAAATGCAAGGAAACTTTGTTTGAAAGATTAAATAAGATGTATGGACTGTTAGGTATACTAATAAAGAAAAAACAAAATAAGAGAAGATCTAGATAAACACAATCAGAAATGACAAAGAGAACACTACCATCGACCACACAGGAATACAGAAAAACCCTCAGAGACTATGATGAACACCTCTCTGCACATAAACAAGAAAAGAAAATGTAGAACACGTGAGTAAATTCCTAGAAACATGCAACCTCTTAAGATTGAACCAAACTGAAAGAAACTGAAACCCTGAATAAACCAATGAAGAGTTCTAAAATTGGATCAATAATAAAAGGCCTGCCAACTAGAAAAAGCCCCAAATCAGAAAGATTCACAGCTGAATTGTATCAGATGCATAAAGAAGATCTAGTACTATGCCTACTGAAACTATTCCAAATAACTGAAGAGGAGGGACTCCTCTTTAACTCAGCCTATGAGGCCAGCATTATTCTGATACCAAAACCTCTGTGTCCCTCTTTGACTCCTTGCCTTTATTATCATCAATGGAATTATAACTACATTTCTCCAACTTTGGGAGATTCAGTGGAAATACTGATATACATCTCAGCTATCTTGAGAGTTGTTCATGTCTAGTATGACTATCTATGGTGCAGTTTTTAAATAAATATAAGTTATTATTTATGGTGAAGGACCAGCTTTGAAGACATAAACTCATAGTTAGAAAAGAAATCAGAATAGCCTCTATAACATCTCTGGAAGTCTAATTAGTTTTAGAAGGAGTTTTGCTCTAGTTGCCCAGGCTGGAGTTCAGTGGAACAGTCTTGGCTCATTGCAACCTCCACCTCCTGAGTTCAAGTGATTCTCCTGCCTCAGCCTCCCAAGTAGCTGAGATTACAGATGTCCACCACCATGCCAGGGTAATTTTTTGTACTTTTAGTAGAGATGAGATTTCATCATGTTGGCCAGGCTGGTCTCAAACTCCTGACCACAGGTGATCCACCTGTCTCAGGCTCCCAAAGTGCAGGGTTACAGGTGTGAGCCACCATGCCTGACCTGGAAGTCTAATTTTTTTAAAAATAGAAGCCTCTACTTTTCTGACTATGCCTGCCTATCATCAAAACTATTTTTATAAGAATTTTCAACTTATTTAAAATAAATAAAAGATACAGTTTTTCAACATTCTAATGAATCATACCAATGCCATCACTTTAGAAGTCATGACTCTATACATGATCTGTCAAAATATTATTCTGTTGTGTACTTTTCTGCATACATAGAATAAGGAGAGGATCAAAATGAATCCTTAAACCAAACATTTGGTAGGTTATATGGTTTGTTTTTGGATATCCCTGTCTACTAGTTAATTATTGTGTTGCCAGTAAAAAAGAAAGGAGACTAATAGAAACAAAACAAACAAACAGGGCGGTGTTTTTCTGCTTTGCATTGCTGCAAAGGAATAACTGAGAATGGTTTGTTTAAAAAGAAAGGAGATATATTTGGCTCATGGCTGTGCATGTTGTATAAGAAGCCTGGTGCCAGCTCGGCACCATGGCAAAGCCTCAGGAAGCTTTTCTTCATAGTAGAAGGCAAGCGGAGCTGGTGTGTCACATGGAAAGAGGGAGAGCAAGAGAGAGAAGAGGGAGATGCCACACTCTTAGAGGAACAGCGTTTCCATAAACTAATACAGCAAGAAATCACCCAATACTGCAGGAATGGCAACATGCCACTCATGAGCAATACACCTTCATGACTCAAACACCTCACACGAGGGTCCACCTTCAACATTAGAGATCACATTTCAACATGAGATTTGGGGGCATCAAATATTCAAACTACATCAAGGGCCTTCGTGTATTTGTAACTGTTCTTTTTAGGAGACTTTCGGACACAATTTCCTACTTGTTTAAAACAGCAAAATCTAAATTTCTAGCAAGGGCCCATCATATATTTCATCTTGAAATCAACTGCTTTGAAAGTTTATTCTTATCTGTAAAATATTGTTAAGAGAAATAGTTGCTACCTTCATAACAGTATTTTGAAAAACAAATAAAATTAAATCTAGTAATTTAAGATTAATCTCTTTACAATGTATTGCTATTTATATTATTATGTATTAAATAAAGATCTTGACAAGACAATTTTATCACCTCTCAGGAAGTACATGGAAATGGCTGTGAATTAAATCAATAACTTTTAAGACATGTTACAGATAAACGTAGCGGATTCAGTAACTTAAAAAAAATTCTGAAAGTAACAACTGCCAATGACAGGTAACACACCTAGTGAATTATTCAGCAGTCCTGATGTTGTTTCCCATGCCTAAGAGGACTCTTTCATTTCTCTGGAATTTCCTCCTCTGCACGAATGCCAGTGACTCCTCCATCCATTGTCTCATTTGTGCAATGGTAGGGCCTCATATTATATCACCTGTCATTATTTATGAGATTAAATTTTTTTGGTGTGGTGAATTCTCTAGAGGAGAGACATCCATGCTATTCATCTTTAAATACTCAGCAATTTTGAGTTTCTATAACATACCAGATATTATGTGTTTAAAAATAAGACGGTCTTAGAAGATCCCCAGTTATAGAGTCAACTAAGGCTATTCTACTCGGCCCAGGCCACAGATATTTGCAATATTCTCTCCTTCAGTGAAGCTTATGATACGAGAGTAGAAACATGTGACAGGTTCTTTCCCATGTTGTAGAAACAGATATTGAAAAAAAGAAACTCCCACCAAAAAGTTACGAATAATACTTAAAGCAGCAAGACTCTTTGAAAATAGGTCATTCTGAATGACAAAGCTTCCTAGTTTTTTGTGTATTTTTTCCTTTTAAAGTGAATTTTCTCATCTGCTTTATTTTTTAACACTTCTGAAGAAAATTAAGCATAAATATCATTTTTATGTAGTGCCTTTGAATTCTGAACAAAAAACACACTTTGCATCAAGTCTTAGTAGCTCCATTAGGATACTAGCGTGCTTTATTCATCAGCATCTGAGCTAATCAGTGATCAGCTAGGTTGACTTCATTTACATGTAAACTATACAGAGTTCTTTTTATTTTCTTCCTTGTGTACATTGCACCTAATATGTTAAAAGGAATAAAAGTTATGCTCAAGTAATTTCAGATTAAAACAAAGTAGTTTGGGCTCTCAAGCTTTAATCAAAGTTTCTATCTCCAAATATTTATGTGCAAAATTCAAAAGTAATATTTATCAAATAAGGAAATCTTAAAGCTTTTACTAACAGCTATATGACCTATACTTTTGCATATTACATAGTATTTAATTCTTTTTGAGCTGAGAACTTTACTTCAAACAGAAATCTTTTCAATAAACATAGGCTTTCCAAAAGACTCCAGAAGCACTGGGCTACTCAACATACATATACACAGGTAAGTATTGGAGTCCTACCACAGAGAAAGTAATAGGTGGCTTACATGGATGTACAAGAAAAACAATGGTCATGTTCCTTGCCCTCAAGGAGGTTAAAAGGTGGCTGAATTGGGATGCAGTGCTTATAAGTAATAGCATAACTAAGGATGCAGAAATATGTAGAAAATAATGAGCAATAATTTTCATCAGTATTTCAGTGGAAATTGGAAAATTTTCCAATGGCAACTGTCCATTTTTATTAGAAAATTTTCCACTAAGTGATTTGTCCCAATTTCTTACAACTGAGATAGAAGGCGATAGAGGTACATATTTCAGGCAGAAAAACAGAAAACTTGAAGTGGAAAGCGTTCAGGGCACAGATGATCATCACTTTATCTCATCACAGCGTTGAGCTTGACGATTATGTCATCTAAGTAACATATGAGTAAAATTTGAAAGCATGAGCTTCTGGGGCAGTACATTCCAGCAGAGAAAGGCAAGTTTGAAGACTTAAAGGTCCAGCATACTTGGTATGTTCCAGAAGCAAAATGATGCCAGCATGGCCAGAGCAGGAAAAGGGACAGAGGAATGTAAGATAAGGTCAGAGAGAAGGCAGAAGGGGAGGGAATCCTGCAGGGCCTGGTAGGCTGTTTAGAACTGGAAGTGAGCTGGGAAGCCATGGCAGGGGTGTGAGCTTAAGTGTCACGGCACATGATAATCTTGTTAACTCTTATGTTTATGAAGTCAAATACTTAACAAACTTAATGAAATTGTCTCAGATGACCCTGATGTAAGAGTAGAACTTTAAAAACTACTTATAAAACAGATCATTATTGGACTTTTACATCTCACATATCTTTTTCCTCAGCTTTGTAGGTTTCTCCAGAATCTTCCCCACCTCCTTCTCTTGAGTGACTCCCATCCACTAAGTGACTTTATGATGCTATATGTTTCTCAAGATTTTATACAAGCCCAGCAAAAACTGGCATGAAAAAAGGTATATTATCTTCACAGACACATCTTTATTTTTTCTCCCAAGCATCAATTTAAAATTGGTAAATTTCACATAACACTGTATTATGCTTCTCTTGAGAAAAACACATAATCCTCTGAATAATGAAATATTAAAGAAGACACTGGACTTCTGGAAGTAGTATAACATTGAACTGTCGATGAAAAGAGATAAAATCTAAAAAATATTTAAAGAGAGGTCAGGTGCAGGGGCAGATGCCTGTAATCCCAGCACTTTGGGAGGCAGAGGTTGCAGTGAGCCGAGATTGCACCATGGCAGTCCAGCCTGGGCGACAGAGTGAGACTCTGTGTCAAAAAACAAAAAAGAAGAGGCAAATATAAGTGGCCAAGGCCTGTCATGCAGCTCCAGGGGGACCTGATGACATGTGCCCAAGATAATTGGGTTACAACTTGATTTCACACAATTTAAGGAGACAGCAGTTACAGGTAGACATCAATCAATACATATAAGGTGTACAATAGTTTGATATGGGAGGATGGGACAACTTGAAGCTGGGGGCTTCCAGGTCACAGGTGTATTCAAAGATTATTGTGATTGGCAAATGGTTGAAAGAGTTATTATCTAAAGACCCAGAATCACTAGAAAGGAATATCTGGGTTAAGATAAGGGGTTGTGGAGATCAAAATTCTTATTATGCAAATGAAGCCTCCAGGTAGCAGACTTCAGAGAGAACAGATGGGAAAGGGGTCAGACTTATAGTTTAATCTATCCTGGATCAGGAAGAGACTTGGAAAGGTGTTAAAAGAGAAAACTTCAGCTGAATTAAATTTAAAAGAGTTTAACTGAGCAAAGAACAATTCACGAATCAGGCAGCCTTTGGAGACATAGTAGGCTGAAACTCAGTGAAGGCCCATGGTGGAAGAATATGTATGAACAGAGAAAGGAATGTGACCTACAGAAAAGGGAAGTGACATACAGAAACACCTGGACTGGTTCTAGATTGACATTTGTCTTCTTTGAACAGGGTTCGAACAGTTGGCCATATTTGGTTTGCCAAAACTCTATGATTTGCACAGGAGTAGGCTGTGGTCTATTTGAACCCCCACTTGCTATAGTTCACTACAGAGAAAGCTTTGGGCTGAACTTAAAATATTTAAGGAGGGAGCTTTAGGCTAAACTTATTTTAACAATTAGAAGGAGATTCTCTATGGAATGTAGATATTCCCCACAAGAGGCAGCTTTCTAGAGCCATTTCAAAATGTGTCAAAGAAATATATTTTGTTGCAAAATACTTCAATTTCTTTCAGGGCCTGCTATCTGTCATGTGATGCTATCCTAGACTCAGGCTAGAATTTTGTATCTTACTGCCACAAAGAGTCTGTTGTGTCAGTCTTAAGATCTCTGTTTTAATGTCGATGTTGGTCAATTGTGCCTGAATTTCAAAGGGAAGACCGTATAATGTGGCATGTTCAATTTCTGCTTCCAGTCATGGTCTACATTAGCTTTTCTGGTTTATGTTAGCCAAAAAAGGTGTCCATTCGACCAGTCATAGAGCTTAGAATTTTATTTTTGGTTTAGAAGACTTATAACAGCAAAATATAAACTCAAGACAGGATGTGATAAATGCTCTATTATTAAGTATTAATTATAATAATTATGATTATACTTTTAATTTAAACAAATATTTACATTTACTTATGTAACATGTTATAATACGTAAATTCATTCTTAAAATATTTTTATCATTATTATTAAACCTTCCATGATTTTCTCTCTCCTAATATACTTACGTGTATATATGTATATATATATATATATATATATATACACACACACGTATATAATATATATATATATATCTCACAGGTTTTTTTTGAGATGGAATCTGGCTCTGGAGTGCAGTGGTGCGATCTCAGCTAACTGCAAACTCCACCTCCCAGATTCAAGCAATTCTCCTGCCTCAGCCCCCTGAGTAGCTGGGATTACAGGCGCCCACCTCCATGCCTGGCTAATTTTTGTATTTTTAGTAGAGACGGGGTTTCGCCATATTCGTCAGGCTGGTCTCAAACTCCTGACCTCAAGTGATCAGCCTGCCTTGGCCCCAAAGTGCTGGGATTAGAAGGGTGAATCACTGCGCCTACCAGTATTACACTTTTTCATTAAATTTATATTTATCATTTGAATAACTATGACAACTGTAACTACTGTCTAAGTAGTAAATATACATTTCCATTTCTTGTGACTTAAAAAAAATTTTCTTCTAGAATTAATCATGATTAGTCTATAATTTTGCCACTTTCTCTCTTTTTCCTGAAAATTCTTCTCAAATGTTTTCCTAATGCTAATTATCCCTACGTAGTCAAATATATCCAATAATCTACTGTTATTTCTTCAAGAAATATGTCTTTCATGGAGAAACTGCTTCTTTTTGTTTCTTTTAAAGTCGAATTGTAAAGTACACATTTCAAACTACATCTCTCATAGATACACAGCAAAATGGTTATCACTAAGTAAAAAAACTCATTTTATAAATGGATGGTAGTTGCCAACCATATATAAATGACTATAATGTCATTTATAATGTTTTGATAAAAGTGTTTTGGAATCTATTATACAAGTTTAAATATGGTAATTATCATCCAAATACATAAATAAAATCTGTTAGTAACCCTGAAGCCCCTAATGTAGCCCTATCCCCCATAATAGCTAACATTCTGATTTCTGTCATTGTATAATGAATTTTGCCTCTTTTGAAATTGGTAAATTTCAGGCAGAAAAATAAAGCTTCAAGTGGCAAGCTGTCAGTGCACACACGATTATATACTTTATTTCTGGTGCATCACAGTATTGGGCTGTAGGTATTATGTCAGCTAAGTGGCATATAAGTAAAATACCTAAAACATTTTTTTGAAATGCATAAACACATAATTATACAGAATGAGTCCTCTTGATTCTGGCTTCTTTTACTCAACTACCTCTTTTGGATTCATCCTCATTGTTCTTTTCTAGCAATTCTTTAGTAATTTTCAGTTCTCTGTAGCTGTGAGGTCCAGTAGAGTAGCAATTAGCCATGTTTGGCTATTGAGCAGTATACTGCAAATGGTGCCAGACCAGTCCAGCCTAACTTGTAATTCCATTTAGTAAGTTTGCTTCTAGTCTCCAACCTTACTTGGAATGCTTTGTAGGAATCAATTCTGGTAGGTCATGTCTGCTCTGGCCTCAGAGCCTATAGGATGAGTGCATTTCATTTGTGTTTATTTTCTTATGTATGCAAATATTTCTAGTTTCACTTGGACTTTTTAATTCTTCCTTTTTATTATTGTAACATGTTAAAAGAATAAACTTACATTCTATTGCCTGGAAATCACAAAATCTTTTCTATGAGACATGCAGTGAATATAAAAAACACAAATCTAGTGAGGAAACTTACAAAGACGGCCTCATGATCCCTATAACTCTTTATAAAGTGTCTAAATTGTAATCTCTATAATTCTATTTTTCTGGAAAAGGTCAAGATTTCATAGGATATATAAAATCATAGAAATGAATAATTAAAATACAAATTAAATAAGACCAAATAAAGTGGTGATAGTGTAGAAAATATTAGAAAATTAAGCATTTATCATATTCTTTGAGATACACTTGCATCACAGGGATGACGTAAAAATTTTTGATGCCAAGAGTACCGTATCTGTCTTTTAAAAATGAAATAGCCTAATTTTTTCCCCTCTAGTTTGAGGATTCACAGAGGAGTTTTCTGAAGGAAATCTTGGAGTCAGCCAAGACAAACTTCAAACTTTTGTCTTGACAGAGGTGACTTACTATTTACCCACACAGTTTTATGTTACTGGGTCTCTTTCCTCTTCTGGAAAGATATAATCTTAAATGGAGTATTGTAGGAGACATGATAATTCTACCAAACATTACACCTGAAAATTAAAGGTGAAGTTGGAAAATTCAATCAGTTTTTCCTCCCCTACCAGAAGATATTTTAACTTGTTCTGTAATGGATTCCAATAAACTTTCCTTTCATCAAGACATTATGAACTAATATATTTTTATATAGTATATGTGTGTATATATATTACACATGTACATACATCTATGCATTTTCTTTATGTGCAAATATTTATTATATATACATATTACAATAGATTGTAAAATTTAGTTCCTAACCCTTTGACCATTTTTTTATATACAACATATTTTGAATATATAAAAATTAAAGTTCATCTTAAAATTATCACTCTTAGAATGGATTAAACTTAGATAGCTTATCAATAAGATGGATTTTTAGCTACTGCTTAGTCTTAGAAGGGATTTCAGAGAAGGTAACTGATTAAGAGTATGTCTAGGGGTGAGCAGAGAGATCAGAAAGACATGACTCTAAAAGAAGGCAAGGAAAATAAACATAACTATTTGAAGTAGGGAGAAGCCATCAAAATCCAGCATTACTTGCTGAAAATTCTTTTTCTTGAAATTAATAAATGCATTTCTCCACAGAGTCTTTACTAAAAATTATCACACCAGCTATATTTGGTAGGCTTACCATATGCCACCAACTGATGATCGAGACTCTAGGAAAATTTTTGGATATATGACTGTTTTCAGTGTTGGAAATGCTTTTTCACACATTTACCATGAAGTGCAATTCATAATGTTCTAAATACTTTCCAGGCAATAATTCTGCATCTGTTATCATGTCCCAGTATGTCCTTTACTTATCATAACTCTGTTAAACCTTCTTAACAGAATGATTTGAAAGTGAAAACAGTTATCATGTAAACATACTTTGGCTTATAAACTGTAAACTGTATGATAAAAGTAAACTAAATTATGCTATCACGAACTGATTACATAAAAGTACCAAGTTTGTGCTTGGTACATTATAGTTGCCAATCAAAACATTATTTTCCAGTCAGATATCATTATTACTAATATTAAAATGATTTATATAAGCATTCCAGATTACATGACAAATGGAAAAAAACAATTAATCAAATATAAACATCTTAACACAAGGTTTAAACAATGAAAGGAGTATTATAGTTTGAATTCAGCTTCATGGTTATTTTTTCATTCATATTCTTTCAATCAACAAATATTTATTAATTTCATCATAAATATCTGAGAGTGTATAAGGCATTGTATGGGTACAAAGTTGAGTAAGAAACTTGGAGCTTACCAATGGTAAGTTAAGAGTCTTAACTGAATATAAGTTCATAAAAAGCTATAGAAAGTGGCATATGGACTATCCACACTGCTCTGCATTCAATCGTTGTTTAATCTACTTATCAATCTATAATCTATGATATGGTTTGGCTGTGTTCCCACCCAAATATCACTTTAAATAGTAATAATCCCCATGCGTCAAGGGCAGGGCCAGTTGGAGAGAATTGAATCATGGGGGCAGTTTTCCCTATACTGTTCTTGTGGTAGTTAATAAGCCTTATGGGATCTGATGGTTTTAATAATGGTAGTTCCCCTGCACAAGCTATCTCTTGCCTGCTGACATGTAAGACATGACTTTGCTCCTCATTTGCCTTCTACCATGATAGTGAATCCTCCTCAGCCATGTGAAACTATGAGTCCGTTAAACCTCTTTTTCTTTATAAATTGCCCAGTCTTAGGTATGTCTTTATTAGCAGGCTGAGTTTAGACTAATACAATCTATCTGTCATTTCTCTGTAATAAGATTATCTCATAAATTGGCTCTAGTATATTAAATTATATTTTCTTATAATAATCAAGTTCTTTATTTTTTCTGGACTTTTGACTTTATTTTGGGGACAACTATAAATTGACTATTGATCATATTGGCCTTTAATTTTTGATAGTGTGGTTAGTATTTCTTCTGATTAACACTGTAAAGTGCTTAATCCCAATGTAATATTTCCATAATATTTATGATTTTTATGCATCAAAATTAGTACTAGATGTTTGATGCCTCAACCCTTTTCAATTATTTTTTATAAGATTTTTTTTTTCCTGCTGTGAAATAATTAAATGTACATTATTTGGCCATCATAACAAGATTGAAGCAAAGTGTTTTTTCTAGATTGACTTTCTGTGCATTGCCAGTAATTGTGTTGTCTTGTAAAAAGGAATCATTTTAATGTAATTTTTATTATTTGATAAATTTTTGTCATATTTTACTTTGACTTTTTAAAATAAAATACTAAATGTTATATTAAGTGTGGTTTTAGACACTAAAAGTGCCTGATATTATGGCATTATGTAGAATAAAAAGGGTCGTTTAAGGTTTCAATTATTAATATGGGGGAACCGATGCAGCAAACCACCATGGCATGTGTATACCTATGTAAAAATCCTGCATGATCTGTACATATACCTCAAAACTTAAAGTATAATAAAAGTATTAAAAAGAGAAAGGAAGTTAGATGTGGGGTGACATGGATGTTTTAAAGTGAGTCTGCAAAATCAGTGTGTGAAAAGCTTAGGTGTGGTAGAATCTGGCCTCTGTGTGGTGGTCAAGTTCCTCATTTCTTGCTGTGTGAAGATCTTTATTAAAAGAAAATAGCCTTTTACTAAATGTTGAAACTGTGTTAATGTGTAGAGCTAAATGTTAGTTGTCAGTAGTGAGAGTCTACAGTTTAATTTCTAAGTTAGTATTATAGACACCTGGAAACTGTACCTACAAACCAACCCATTCTATAGACTTCAGACTGATCTGACATCAAGTATAAGGTAATCCAGTAAAATATTTAGTACATATAAAATATATGTTTAATAGTTGACCACTAATTCAGGAATCTCACTCAGATAAAATTTGAAATATTAATAGCAATGAAGGCTCTTACATGTAATTTTTCTCTAAATAAAATTAAAAATATTGTTACCAATGAATACTCATATAGTAGTAAACTAATTCACACACTTTTATATGATGTATACAAGTACAAACAGCCTAAAAACAGTTAACTCAAAAGCAATAACCTATATTCACATTTTTCTATTTTAATAAAAGAAATAAAATGTTTATGAAAGAAATAACAATCGAAACTTTTCTAAAAACATTTTTTTAAAAATAAACACCTCCTAACTTCTTCAGATATTTAATTTGAATATTCCACAGAAAGAATCCAAAAGAAAACACTTGTATGGGGTCACTTTAAAAATTCTCATATTTGTATGAAAAATTTTTCCAAGGTGTATTCAGCAGTCCACGTGCCAGAGAACACACACACACACACACACACACACACACACACACACACACCCCTACTTTTATGCATAAACAAATGAGTGGTAAGATAAATATATAAATATACTATTTCTATCTTGGAGCTTTATAACCAGCTTTATTATCTTACTAAGTGTAAAAAAGTCCTTCACTAAAGAAATATTTTATTTTTTAGTTTTTAGTTTTGGGATGGAATCTTGCTCTGTCACCCAGGCTGGAGTTCAGTGGTGCGATCTCGGCTTACTGAAACCTCCATCTCTGAGGTTCAAGCCATTGTACTGCCTCAGTCTCCGGAGTAGTCAGGGTTACAGGCACCTGCTACCATGCACGGCTAATTTTATTTTTTTAATTTTTAATTTTTATTTTTACTAGAGATAGGGTTTCACCATGTTCGCCTGGCTATTCTCAAACTCTTGACCTCAGGTGATCCACCCACCTAAGCCTCCCAAAGTGCTGGGATTATAGGCATGAGTCACTGTGCCTGGCCCAGAAATAAGTTTGATTTAAGTTAAAATTTTAAAAACTATATATTTAGGACTGTTTTACATTGTACTTATTAAGAGGAGTTGGGTTTTGAAACAATTTGACTTCAGATTTAGGGTATCATGGCAGTCTATAACAGATTTGTTCATAGGTATTACTTCTGTGAATATAAATTCTTATAATATTTTGTGAGAGTGACAAAATTCAGCTATATATCTTTTACTTAACTTATTTGGAACATTATTTCGAATATGGTTTCTGCTAAAATTTTATTTACTGAAAGTAACATACATTTATAACTGCATGTATGATACTTTCTGAAATGGCTGCTGTGGTAGGCCACCACTACATGTGCTTCAATTATGAAGTCTGTCATATTCTAAGATTTATAAGTTTTGTATAGGTTTGAAGCTCAAAAGTAAAATTTTTATAACGAAAAAATCTTGACTTATTATTCTCCTGCCTGGGGGCAAATCATTTTTATACATTTTTGTGAAAAGAACTATATACTTTGCAATTTAAAAAAAAAAGTCATTCTTTTAAAGCAAATAGGTCATTCTTTCCTCTTTGCATCTCTACAAGATGTCATACAAGAAACAGAACCCAAAGAAATGTGTTGAAGAACACATTAGTATGAGTTAGAGTAGAAAAATACATTGTATTCCCTAAAATAATATTTGACAATATTTTCCAATTGCTTGTTAATGTTTTTAGTCTAGGTTTTTGTGCTTTCTCAGAAATAGTTATAAATAAATTGACATTCTTCATATAAATGAGCATTCAATAGCCCTGAAAATAATATAAACAGTTTCCACTTATTTTTAGAATGTATCGGGGAAAAGGAAGCCTGGCATGACTAACTTCATTTTGCTTCTAATCTCCTTAACCCAGCAATGATCTCTTTTAGTTTAACTGCATTCGCTTATCTCTGCAGGTAGGCCAAGCTAACTATGGGAAGAAGTTGGTTTATAGTTCAACTTTATTTATTAATTTATTTTTTATTTTACTTTAAGTTCTGGGATACATGTGCAGAATGTGCAGGTTTGTTACATAGGTATACATGTGCTATGGTAGTTGGCTGTACCCATCAGCCTGTCATCTAGGTTTTAAGCCCTGTATACATTAGGTATTTGTCCTAATGCTCTCCCTCCCCTTCACTCTGATCCCCCAATAGACCCTGGTGTGTGATGTTCCCCTCACTGTGTCATGTGTTCTCATTGTTCAGCTCCCACTTATGAGTGAGAGCATGCGGTGTTTGGTTTTCTGTTCTTGTGTCAGTTTGCTGAGAATGATGGTTTCCAGCTTCATCCATGTCTCTGTGAAGGACAGAAACTCATTCATTTTTATGGCTACATAGTATTCCATGGTGTATATGTGCCACATTTTCTTTATCCAGTCTATCATTGGTGGGCATTTGGGTTGTTTCCAAATCTTTGCTATTGTGAACAGTGCTGCAATAAACATACATATGCATATGTCTTTATAGTAGAATGATTTGTAATCCTTTGGGTATATACTCAGTAATGGGATTGCTGGGTCAGTTGGCATTTCTGGTTCTAGATCCTTGAGGAATAGTCACACTGTCTTCCACAATGGTTGCACTAATTTACACTCCCACCAACAGGGTAAAAGCGTTCCTAATTCTCCACATCCTCTGCAGCATCTGTTTCCAGAGTTTTTAATGACTATCATTGTAACTGGCATGAGATGGTATCTCACTGTGGTTTTGATTTGCATTTGTCTAATGACCAGTGATGATTAACTTTAAAGCAAGGATGTTAATAGTCCTTTCCCAAATGTAACCCCCAGGAGATAAGGAGGGTACATACAAGTAACAATGTTATGTTAAAAATTTATAAGAGCATTGTGACCTGACGAAGGACAAAGAAGTTTGCTCTTACTGCTCTCCAGATGTCTGTGGCCATCTGTCGCTGTCATTATTGGTCTCAACCCCTTTGTTCTCTCTCCTTCCCTTAACATCAAAGGAGCTCAAAATTGCTGTTAGTTTAAGATGGTTCTTTGGAATACTAGTCCTTCAGTTTTGCTGTTTTCTGGCTCTCCAAAAAAATGTCACCTTCCTTTCCCCAACATATTGTCTCTCAACTTCTTGGCTATCTTCTAGTGAGTGGCATGAGCTTGGGTATTGTTTACAAAAGTATTTAGTTGAATGCAAAGAATTAATTTTGAAAAAAAATTAGTAAAAACTAGTCAGATGGAAAAGATACTGCTACCTGCAAATGTGTAATTATTGAATGCACATTTATTTTGTTTTCTGAATGCAACATAGTATTGAAATATGAGTCTTTAAAAAGTACAACATGCATGTTATACGAGAGGTTAACATTTCCTCTCATAAGCTGAAACAAATGTATATTGTCTACTTAAAGAAAACATGGCAGCAAAATTAATAGAAGTAGAGAGTTTATTTGGACCAGTTTGAAGACTGCAGCCAGGAGAATAGATTCAAGTTGCCCTGGATATATGCTCTGATTAGCACAGTGAGTTTTTAAAAGGAAAAATTAGAGATAATTTCTAAGTTGTTTACCAGAATTTACATTAAAATAACATAAGGCTATATTGATTGGGGTTACTTTGTTCTTTTATCACATATTCCAGGAACATTAAGAAAATGGGTAAGGCAGCTAGTCAGGAAACTACAGGGAAGATAAGAAAGAATGAAGTGTCTTGAAACAACTGTTCCAAAGCATGGTGGCTGGGGATGTCCCTGAAGTCCCACATTCATGTCTTTCTGGGCCTGATAAATTTTTCTTACTTTACATAACTCACACTGCTTCTGAGCTATTTTTCTTTTCTCGATATTATAATCTAAATTAGATATTTCTAAGTAATGGTTTATTATTTTAGTATATTCCTTGATATCCCTTTTTGATACTGTGAAATATACATGCGGTCTTCCTCATTATTTCTGACATATAGCTGGCAAACTCCTTGAGACTTCTGAAAGGATAAGAATGCCATTTTAAATGCTAAGAATGGCTTTTTTATGCTAGCTAAATGACTTGTGGCTGGGGTTCCTTTATAATCTCAAAAGAGGAGTTGGTTATCAGCAAACCAGCTATGTGAATAGAGATTTTAGACTTTTGGTCCCACCTCCCACCTCCTGGGAGAAGAGAGAGGATAAAAGTTGAATTATTAAGCCAATGACCAATAATTTAATCAATCGTTCTTAGGTAATGAAGCTTCCATAGAACCCAAAACGATTAAGTTCTGAGGGATTATGGCTGAGCACAGGAAGGTTGCTAGAGGGTGGCACACTCAGAGAGAGCATGGAAGTTCCTTCTCCTATACCTCACACTAGGCATCTCTCCTATCTGGCTGTTCATCTGTATCCTTTGTAATATCATTTATAATAAACTGGCAAAAATAAGTATTTTCCTGAGTTCCATGATCTATTCTAGCAAATTAATCAAACCCAAGGATGGGGTAGTGGGAACCCCAATTTATAGCAGATGGGTGAGAAGACAACCTGCTACTTGTAAAATATACCCAAAGTGGGGGTAGTTTTATGGGTCTGAGCCCTCAACCTATGGATCTGATGCTATCTTCAGGTAGGTAGTGTCAGAATTGAATTTAATTAGATGACGCAGAGCTGGAATTTGCTGAAGAACTGATTGCTTGCTTTGTGTTTGGGGAAATAGCCCTACACATCTGAGATTACAGAGGTATTCTGTGTTGTGTAAATGTAGTAGGAAAGAAAGTTTTGTTTTTTTTTTTCTACTCATTCTTTCTATTAGTTTTACGTTTATATAGTTGATTTTGTCATTTTTATGTTACATTCTTCTTTCAATTTTTTAATTGATTTGGAAAATAATCTATTAAATCAGATAAATCCTCTCAACTACCAACTATGACTGCCACAGCAGATAAATAAATTTTGCAAAGTATATTTTCTCTAAATAAAAATACATAAGGTAGCATTTTCTACAATAAAATTTACAAGTCTTGATTCATTACAATATTGTGATGAGAGCTTCATAGCAACCTCACCTTATGTTTCTTTTAGAAGAAATGGTTCAGTATTTGCTAAATTAGTATCCAAAGCAACTTTATAGTATAAAATTACTGTAAAAAAAGATAATCCACTCTATATCATAATTAAATTCTTTTTTATGAATAGAACATTCTAGTTCTGAATAAAACTTTGTTTAACATCATATCTGGCATTTTTCTATTACATGACTTCTGATTCTTTCATATTTGATTATAGATTATTGAGAGGAGAGTTAGCAAAGAAATTACGTAGAGTGTTCTGTCCACATAAAAGAGTTTAACTATGTTTTATATACACCGGATTACCTTTTTTTATTGTAGTTATATTCTATAAAGTTGCTTTAGATACTAATTTAGCAAATACTGAGCTACCACTCTTAAGGAAAGTATAGGTTGAGGTTGCTGGGAAGCTCTCATTACATTTACATCAACCAATCCAAAATAATTTTGTTTTACGTCAGCTTCTGTTAAAGATATCTTATCATATATATATGGATTGGTCAATGTAATATATACATATGCATATATATGATTATGTGTTTTATATCTAAATATACATATATATATTACAAATAATTCATTAAGTGCAGTATTTATAAGGAAACATTAGTCAAACAGGGTCTCACATTTTATTGACCCTGGGTAACAGGACCAAGACATTCTTTGGCTTTTGGCCTCAAAACAGTGCTATCCACTATGGTGATTTCATCAGTCATTATCTCATGAATCCCATAAATGTAGCTGAGTTTCCATCTTTTTCATAATTTCATCATACAGTGTAGATTACTATTTTAGCACTTTTCAGAGCATTCTCAGGTAAATATCAGTGAATTTTCGCTTCTTATCTCTGGATGTATATTATTGTCGATTTGTTGACTTTGAACTCACATCAACAGCACTGCACTTCATGCCTGAACAAAGTCTATCTAACGCTCATATTTTCTCTATAAGGCACACCATAGCCTTCTTGCACTTTGGAAAACTAGACAAGACTTCAGTCCTACTCTTAGGGGCCATTTTAAATAGGAAATTCACTGACAAAAGACACAGAAATGTCAACAATGTTTCTAAAGAGATGGCAAAATGACACTCATTTACCATATGAAAGCTGAAATCAGAAGGTGAGGCCAGGCGGGGTGGCTCACGCCTGTAATCCCAGCACTTTGGGAGGCCGAGGCTGGTGGATCGTTTCAGGTCAGGAGTTTGAGACCTGCCTGGCCAACATGGTAAAACCCTGTCTCTACTAAAAATACAAAAATTTTCTGGGCATGGTGGTGGGCACCTGTAATCCCAGCTACTCAGGACCCTGAAGCCGGAGAATCACTTGAATCTGGGAGGCAGAGGTTGCAGTGAGCCGAGATCATACCATTGTACTCCAGCCTGGACAACAAGAGCGAGACTCCCTCTCAAGAAAAAAAAAAAAGGTGAGCACTGCCTGTTCCACCTTATCTATAAACATGCATGCCCTATTACTTAAAATTTTTGCCACCTGAATATGCCCTTAAAAGCCCAAGAGTAATAATGATTTTGGAGTTACACATTGTATTAATCAGAGTTCTCTGGAGGGACGGAACTCATAAGATGTATATATATATATGTATACATATAAACACACACATATATAGATATATATATATATACACACACACATGTATATAAAGGGAGTTTATTAAGTATTAGCTTACACAATCACAAGGTCCCACAATAGGGTGTCGGGAAGCTTGAGGAGCAACGAGAGCCAGTCCGAGCCTCAAAACTGAAGAATTTGTAGTCTGATGTTTGAGTGCAGTAAACATCCAGCACAGGAGAAAGACGTAGCATGGGAGGTTAGGCCAGCTCTCTTTTTACTCTCATTTTATGTTTTTCTGCTGATCAGATGGTGCCCACCCAGTTAAGGATGGATCTGCCTTTCCCAGGCCACTGACTCAAATGCTAATCTCCTTTGGCAACACCCTCACAGGTACACCTAGGATCAATACTTTGTATCCTTCAATCCAAATTTGTTGACACTCAGTATTCATATCACACACATATAGGCACATCCACAAATATGGATTCTGTTAATAATGAGGACCAATTATTTTAAGATTGTTTTTAAAATAGATACAAAGAACATAAATCAGATACTAACACTGCCTCTTAAAAGGAGAATCCAGTTACTAGTTTCTGTGATTCTAATTTTCTTAAAATGGTGTAGCTTTCTGCTTACACAGTAGAAGGAGGAGTAATGGACAAGGACAGAAACACACAGGAATCACATGAGATACCGGTTATTTCTGGCTTGTGTAAAGACAGTAGTACATCAAAGAATATACAGAAAAAGGACAAGAGACCTATGTGTTTAAGTCAAAATGTCCTTAGCAGAGATGGACGTACATAGAAACTAGAACAAAAGATAATATTTAATCACATATTAAATAGTTAAGAAGAATATGAGATTAAAGACTTATTGTCCATTATGGGTATCACAGACTATAATTCTTATTTTATTATGCATATATCTAACTCTAAAGCCTTCAGGTTTTATGAACAACAAATAACTGTCAATTAAGTTTGGGGCAGGCTAGACATCAAAGTCCAACCTCTAATAAGCCTGTTATTTGTAATGCAAATTTTAAAAAAGAGTATTCCACTACCTAAATAAGATGAACAATTATCATAATATGTTTTTACTATTTATAAAGCTAAAAAGTCATTAAATATGAATGTTAGTTTTTAATTCTAATTTCCTGTTTTATTGTTAGTTTTTAGTTACAACCAGAAGAAAATTAGTTGCTTCATATATAGTTATTTAAAAATCATAATAAAAAGGATTTTTAAGAATAAAATTCTAAGACAATTTTAAAAACCAAAAAAGGGGTCTTATAAGACCAACCTATTTTAAATAAACTTCACATTTTTCACAAAGGTAATGTAATTTAATATTAGGAAAAAAGTATTACAAATTTTACATCATAAATAAACCAAGAGTAAATTATTTCTATAAATATTGAAGAAGAATCTGTTATTGTACCCATGAAGGATTCTGATAGAGGCAGGAGGCAGATAAATTCCTAGGCAGACAGGGGCAGGTCCCAGTGAAAGTTAGCCCTCAAACCAAAGACAAATTAAAGCCTTAAAACCAAGCTACCAGTTCCAGTTAAATTCCCCACCAGAGTGAGAACTTCCTCAATGCCTTTTAACCAATCAAGTGGTACTTTTCCCAGGCCACCCATGGACCAATCAGCATGCACTCCCCCATTCTGAGCACATAAAATTTGCGGACTCAGCCACACCTTGGGACTGCTTGTCTCCGGTTAGGGGCTACACACTTCAAGTCCCTTCTCTCCTGAGAGCTGCTCCGTTGCTCAATAAAACTCTTCTCTCACTTGCTCACTCTTCAGTTGTCTATATAATCTCATTCTTCTTGGACGTGGGACAAGAACCTGTGACCAGCAGACTGGCCGGTGCAAAAGGAGCTGTAATGATTGTAGCCCTCCCACCCTCACTGTGGCTGGATGGCTGCCCCACATCATGGGAAGCAGCGGCAGGGTTGGGCCAGCCCAGTAGCTATGGGCCAGGACCTGGAGGTGGGACTGAATGAACTGGGACACACCCCATTCACTGAATCGTGGACAATGGGAATGAACGAACTGTAACACAAATAAGCTATGACCCTCCTACGCCCAATCCTCCATACTCCCTGAGGCGAGCTATATCACTTCCTTTGGGACTTCATGGTTGTTGGCATCTCCAAGTTTTGGGGCACCACTACATTCCCTTGTCCAGACATGGATGCCCAAGGCAGAAGCCACTTGTGGTATGCCTAGTCCAGTTGCAGCCTCACACTGAGTCAGCGCCTGGAGCTGTCTGCTTTGCTGCAGCAGCTGGCACACCTGGCTATGTGCCATGGCTGAATCCCATGCTTGCTCACTCACACACCCTCATGGCTCCATGGCTGGCTCACCTGAAGCAGGTTTGAAAACCAGGCTGATAGTGTGAGCTGAGCACAGCCTGCTTGGACAAGTGGGTGGAGCCAGTCCAGCCATCACGAACAATACTCCTGCAGAAACCCTACTGATCAAGGAAGTCTACAACTGATGAAGTAACACCAAAAGGATCCTTTGTCATTTCTAAGTATGAAGACTATACTCTAATTATTGTTGGCCATCTCTGCTCTTTCTCTGTTCAGAATGCTGTTACTGTCACTCACATAGATAAATCTTTCTGTATATTTTTAAGTGAGTTTCTTTAGAGATATCATGCCAAGTATTGTAATCTAAAACAAAAAATAAATAAAACCTTTATCACCACCTATAGTTTTATATAAAATAATCAGTTGTTTTTCTGGTCACTAATCCCTGAAGATTTACGGGCTGTTCATTCTACCTCTTTCCTTCCACAAACAACTGAACACATTTTATTCATTTAAATTCTCATTTCCCTTTGACTGTGAAAGCTTAGCCTACCTCCATAGTGATTTTTTTTACCTCTACTCTATTTATGGGTGCCAGATTTGACCTTTTTATTCTAGAGCATGCCATTCCATTCTGCATTTACTTGATTACAAGTTTCCTCCTCTAAAATATATATCATGGGGCATGAATTAGGTCTCATTCCTTTTTTCTTCTATTCAAAATGTCTAAAGTGACAATATAAAGTATTAAATTATGAAGACAAGCCATCCATAAAAATTAATAATTTGTCTCAAAATTGTTATAGTATCTAAATTAAGGTCTAGGGGAAAATGCAATGGTTTTTAAGTACAGTATTGTATTATTTTCTGATTTTTTTCTAAAATTCTCCTAACAATGATATTTATTTTGTCCATTGCTTCACAAGCACCTCTACCATGAAAAGCAGGCCATAAGGAAGATAGCTAGCTTGTTTATTCCTGATTGTTTAGTGACTATAAGGACTCAATCAAGTAGAGGATAAGATAATTATGCAATCAATCTGGGTAGGAAAATAGCAACCACACAATGACTCTTAGTCATGCAAAATAGCTTTGAAACAAATCTAGAATTTGCTAATTATGGTTAAACTTTTCTCTTAATTTAAGTTGTATGACTTAGCAGCCAGAGTTCATTTTCAATCCTAGAGCTACTTTAAAGGGAACTTTACAGATTTAAAGTTAAAATCATGACTGACGCAGCATTGGCAAGATTTCACTTCTAATTCTTCCAGGAGTTAAATCCATTATAATAATTCTAATTAGAATAGTTATGAAAATTAAGTACATTCTCTAGTTCACAAGGTAGTGCATTTACAATCCTTGTCAAAATATTATTTTTAAATATTGTTGTGAATAATAATTTTAAATTTAACAAGTAACGTTCATAAAATACACATTTATAAACACCAGGCCCGTTTCTATTCCTTCCAACACAGAAATTAATAATTTAATGCAGTGAGGGTAAAATGATGATACCTAACCTCATTTTGTTTCCAATGTCCAAAATCCTTTGTCTATTCCATTCCATATTTAGAACATGAAGTAAAATGAGAAGTTTCTTCTAGCCACTAACTAGAAATACTGATGAAAGAAGATAAGAAACAATTTTAAAGAGTTATATTTACAAAACTGAGAGTTTTTACAGAATGACAAGAACTTTAGTATTTCAGTTCACATAGTCACAGTTCTTCATGTCTGTAACATTAGCTATAAAGAGGGTATGATATCCAGGTGTTTAAATTCTGATTCATCCTCCATAGCAACTCACTGTGGTTTGTGTCTCAATTCAGTGTCTGGATAGACTTCCCACACACTTATTATTCTCCTCACACACTGATCATGATTGACATGTGTAGTTCCAGAACCCAATGCCAGTACCAAAACCTGTATTAGTGAGCTGCTGCTTAAGTCATGAACTCTGCTTGTTTCTGGGCCTTGCCAATTGAAATGGATTGGGCTTGTTTTCCAAAGTGTTGAGAGTCTGTATAAGAACTCACAGATAAATAGATTACTTATTTTAAAAACTAGGAAGCTGTATAAAAACTACAAAAGAATCATGAAGGAACATATTACACCTGAATCCCTAAGGGTCTGAAGTATTTAAGAGGAGATATTTAAATAATAAGTATAAACTTGCCAAAGAATGGAGGTGGAAAGATTATCATCACTTTTGAAAGAAATAAAGAAAAAAAGGTACGAACGCTATCAAGAGAAAATGGGACCACTAATTGGTTTAGGGCCTGAACATTTAAAAAGCATTTGATTAACATCAAGTACAGAGTAAGAGTAATCCTCATACTCTCTGCTGCAAAGATTGGGTCAGAATAGGTATCTTTGTACTCAGATATGCATTAATATAATAGAGCTGACATAAGGCACATTTTAACAAAATATTCTGTAGAACAAAGAAAATGCAAACCAATTCTGAGCACCAAAAAAGTCTACAAAAGAAAATTATTTGTAAGTAAGCATACCGTTTGGCGCCTTAATAAGTTGTGGCTTGCTCCTGTGACAGAACTTCCAGAGATAATAGACAGGCCTACCATTTTTAAACTCTTCAGTCCCTTCCTCTGTTGTCCTGAAGCTCAAAAGGGTGCAAAGCACTTAAAGACTATCATTAACCTCCAGCATCATGCAACGGAAAAGCCCAGATGGTTTTCCATCGGGATCCTTGATCCAGCTATTCCTTATTGGGTGAGACCTTTTCATCTCAGACCTCAGCTACTCCACACCTGCCTGGACTCTTGGGCCAGTAGCTGCTCTGCACTTCCCTGGAACAGAGTTCCCAGAGGTAACAGGTAAGACTGCCATTTTTGCCACTCCGTAGCCCCTGCCTCTGCTGCCATAAGGCTTAGGAGGGAGTAAAGAGCATAAAGACTATTGTGGATTTCCAGAACAGTGCAGATGCTTTATGGAAAAGCAGCCAGACTGTTTTCCACCTGGGTCCTATCCCCTGTTACTCCTCACTGGGCAGGGTCTCTCAGCCTGGTTCCCCAGCACAACCTCTGTGCCTCTATCTGAACACTTCAGTCAGTGGTGACTTCCAGAGACAACAGGCAATCACTCTGCCATTGTAGCTGCAGTAGAACTTCTCTTGTTGCCCTCAGAATGGGGAAGGAACAAAGAGCATGAATGCTTTACTTGTGCCTCTAGCATGCCAGAGTCACTGTACAGAGCGGAGCCCAGTCTCTCTTTCCCGTGAGACCCTGACCAACTGCTCTTTACCAGGCAGGGCTCCAGTTTGGCCCTTCAGTGTAGCCACCCCATTCCTGGCTGAACATTTCCACTGGCAATGGTTCTGTGTCTTCTCTGGGGTGGAGCTCCCAGAGGCAACTAAAATTCCCTCTGCCACTGCCACTGCCATGGTATCACCCTTGCTGCCCTTAGACTGGGGAAGAACAAAGATTATGAGGGCTTTACATGCACCTCCAGCACGCTGCAGCTTCCCTACAGAGAAGAATGAGTCTGTCTTCTCTATGATCTCCCCGCATCTGCTCATCACTATGTAGGGTTCCCTGGATTGAGTCTGCGACACAGCTGCATCACCTTAGGCTGATCATTCCAACTGGCAGTAGTTTTGTGTTCTTTGGGGTGGAGCACTAAAAAACAAGTGAAAGGCCCTCTGCCATTGCCACGGCCAAGATCCCTGTCCTTGCTGCCTGCAAGCTAAGGAAGAAACATAAATCCTGAGCTCATACCAGGGCTGTGTTGTGCAGCTCATGATTCAAGTGGGAGAGGAGCTCACACTCTCAGAGTGCAGAGAGGGAGAACAGCTGCAAATGCAGGAAAATACAGAGGAGTTGAGTGGCTGAGCAAGAGCCTATCTACCAGCCATTAAGTTTAAGCACCATCTATGAGATCACAGCCCAAATATTACCACCAAAAATACTTTGCTAATGTACTCCCCACCAACAAACCAAGGACAAAAATTCAGTGACAAATGCAGATCCTGTACAAATTTTCAGTCCTCTGAAAACATCCAAAAATGAAGTCAACTGACCATCCTCAAATGATCGTAGTTGAAGGAACACCAGCTCACATGAATGAGAAAGAACTGGTGAAAAAGTCTGGCAATTCAAATAGCCAGAGTTTCTCCTTTCCTCCAAGCACTGCACTGGCACCCCAGAAACAGTTCTTAACATGAAGGAAATGGCTGAAATAACAGACATAGAATTCAGGATCTGGATGGCAACAAAGATCATCAAGATACAGGAGAAAGTTGAAACCCATTCCAAGGAATTGAAGGAATCCAGGAAAATAATTCAAGAGATTAAAGCTGAAATATTCATTTTAAGAACAAACCAAATCAATAGATAAACCTGAAAAACTTACTCCAATAATTTTTAACACAATTGGAAGTATCAACAGCAATATAGACCAAGCTGAGGAAAAAAATCTCACAGCTTGAAGGCAGGTTCTTCTAACTAACTCAGGTTCTTCTAACTAACTCAGTCAGCCAGAAATAAGAAGAGAAGAATTTAGAAAAGTGAACAAAGCCGTTGTGAAATATAGGATTATGTAGATATCAAATCTACTACTCATTGGCAACCCTGATGGAGAGGGAGAGAGAGTGAGCAATTTACAAAACATATTTGATAATACTGTGGCCAAAAATTTCCTCTATGTTTCTAGAGAGGTGGACATATAAATTCAGAAAATTCAGAAAACCCCTGTGATACACTGTATAAGATGATCATCACCAAGATACATAGTTATCAGATTATCCAAGAAAAACATGAAAGAAAAAAATACTAAAGGTAGCAAAAGAGAAGGGCCAGATCACCTAAAAGATAATCCCATCAGGCTAACAGCAGACATTTCAGCAGAAAGTACAAAGCTGAAGTGATCAGGGGCCTATGTTCAACATCCTTCGGTACAGAAAAATTCCAACAAATAATTTCATATTCATTCAAATTAAGCTTCATAAATTAAGGAAAAATAAAATCCTTTTTAGACAAGTAAATCTAAGGGAGTTCATTATCACCTGGCCTGCCTTACCAAAGGTCCTTAAGGGAGTGCTAAACATGGAAATTAAAGACCTTACCAACTACCACAAAAATACACTCAAGTGCATAGACCATCTATGCCATAAAGCAAATACAAAATTAAGTCTAAATAACAAACAGCTAACAATATGATGGCATAATCAAATCTACACATGTGAATGTTAACCTTGAAAGTAAATGGATTAAAAATACCAACTTAAAAGGCATGGAGTGGCAGGTTGGATAAAGAAACAAGACTAATTTTTATGCTGTCTTCAAGAGACCCATCTCACTTTCAAGGACACCCACCAGCTCCAAATAAAGGGATGGAGAAAGATCAATCAAACAAATGGAAAATAAAAAGAGCAGAGGTGGCTATTCTTATCTTACACAAAACCAACTTTAACAATCATCAAAAAAGAAAAAGGAATTACATAAAGGTAAAGGGTTCAATTCAACAAGAAGACTTAACTGTCCTAAATGTATATACAACCAACACTGAAGCACCAGATAATAAAACAATTTCTTGGAGACTTATGAAAACTTAGATAACCATGCAATAATCCTAGGAGACATCAACCCCCACTGACAGTATTGAAGAGATCATCAAGGGAGAATGCTAGCAAAGATATTCAGGACATAAACTTGACTCTTGACCAAATGAACCTAACAGACATTTACAGAACAGTTCTCCCAACAGAAAGAGAAAGCACATTCTTAGCTGCATATGGCACATACTCTAAAATTTGCCACACATTTAATCATAAAGCAATTCTCAGCAAATGTAAACACACACACACACACACACACACACACACACGTAACTATAGTACCAAAAAAAAAATCAATACCAACAAATTCTCTCAAAACCATACAATTAAATGGAAATTAAACAATCTGCTCCTGAATGACTATTTGGTGAATAATAAGATTAGGGCAGAGAGCAAGAAATTCTTTGAAACAAATGAAGACAAAGATGAAACATGCCAGAATCCCTGGGACACAACTAACACAGTATTAAGAGGAAAGTTTGTAGCACTAAACTCCCACATTAAAAAGTTAGAAAGATCTCGAATTAACATGCTAACATCACACCTAGAGAAACTAGGAAAACAAGAGCAAATCAACCCCAAAGCTTGCAGAAGACAAAACGTGACCAGAATCACAGCTGAATTGAATGAAATTGAAACGTATAAAACCATACAAAAGATAAACAAATTTAGACTTTTGTTTTTGAAAGGATAAATAAGATCAATAGACCACTAGCTATACTAATAAAGAAAAAAAGAGAAGAGTCAAATAAACACAGATCGAAATGAGAAAGGAGACATTGCTACTGACCCCACAGAGGTACAAAAAAACCCCACAGAAACCATTATGAATACTTCTATGCACACAGCCAAGAAAACCCAGAAGAAATGGATAAACTGTGGGAAACATACAACCATCTGAGACTGAACCAGGAAGAAATGGAAACCCCGAACAGACCAATGATGAGTTCCAGAATTTAGTCAGTAATAAACAGCCTACCAGCTAGAAGCAGCTCAGGATCAAACAGATTCACAGTCAAATTCTATCAGATATATGAAGAAGAGCTTGTACCATTCCTACTGAATCTACTGCAAAAATTTGAGGAAGAGAGATTCATAATTCTATGAAGCCAGAAGGCTTCTGATATTAAAACCTAACAGAGACACAACAAAAACAAAAACTTCAGGCTAATATCTCTGGTGAACATAGAATCAAAAATTCTCAACAAAATACTAGCAAACTGAGTCCAGTAGCACATCAAAAAGCTAATCCACCATGATCAAGTAGCCTTTAGACCTGGGATGCAAGGTTGCTTCAACATGTATAAATTAATAAATGTGATTCATAACATAAAAAGAACTAAAAACAAAAACCATATTATTATCTTAATAGTCACAAAAAAAGGCTTTCAATAAAATTCAACATCTCTTTATATTAAAAATGCTTAATAAACTAGGCATCAAAGGAACATACCTCAAAAAACTAAGAGCCACCTATGTCAGACTCACAGTCAGCATCATACTGAATAGGCAAAAGCTGGAATCGTTCTCCTTTAGAATTCCAACAAGACAAGGATGCCCACTTTCACTACTCCTGTTGAATATAGTACATTTGTTCTGCAGAAACTCTTTATTTTAATTAGATCACACTTGTCAACTTTTGTTTTTGTTGCAGTTGCTTCTGGGACTTGGCCAAAAATTCTTTGCCAAGGCCTATGTTGCATAGGGTATTTTTAAAGAATTTTTATAATTTGAGGTATTAAATGTAAATCTTTAATCTGTCGAGTTATTTTTTATACATGGTGAAAAGTAGAGGTCTAGTTTCATTCTTCTGCATATAAGTATCCAGCTATCCCATTACAACTTATTGAATAGGGAGTCCTCTTCCCATTTCATATTTTGGTTGATGTGGTCAAAGATCAGATGGCTGTAGATGTGCAGCTTTGTTTCTAGGTTCTCTGTTCTGTTCCACTGGTAATGTGTCTGTTTTTGTAACAGTACCGTGCTATTTGGGTTACTATAACCTTTCAGTAGAGTTTGAAATTGGGTGGTGTGATGTCTCTGGCTTTGTTCTTTTTGCTTAGAATTGCCTTGACTATTCAGGCTCTTTTTTTGGTTGCATACGAATTTTAGAATTTTTTATTCATTCTGTGAAGAATGACATTGGTAGTTTGATAGGAACTGCGATGAAATTCTAATTTGCCTTGGGCAGTATAGCCATTTTAATAATATTGATTCTTCCAATCCACGAGCATGAAATGGTTTTTCCCTTTGTTTGTGCTGTCTCTGATTGCTTTCATGAGTGTTTTGTAGTTATCTTTGTAGAGATCTTTCAAATACTTGGTTAGCACTAATCCTAAGTATTTCATTTTATTTGTGGCTTTTGTAAATTGAATTGTGTTCTTGTTCTGACTCTCATCCTGGACATACCTGATATATAGAAATTTTACTACTTTTTGTACTTGACTTTGTATCCTAAAACCTTACAAAACTCGTTCATAAATTGGCATAACATTTTGGTGGAGTCTTTAGGGTTTTCTAGATATAAAATTATATCGTCCACAGAGAGAGATAGTTTGATTTCTTTTCCTAATTTGATGCATTTTATTTCTTTCTTTTGCCTGATTGCTATAACAGAACTAAGAGGAAAGCCATATGAATATCCAAATAGATGCAGAAAAATCTTTTAGTAAAATCCAACTATTTTTATTTTTTAATCATTAAAAATTAAAATATTAAAAAATAAAAATATTTTACAGACCAGAAAAAGCATTAGAAAACTCTCTGGACAATATTAATATTGTGTATCCTGGCAAGGGTTAGATTACTTAAGTAGATGTATATGTCAAAACACAGACAACATAAACATTTTATTGTATTTAAATGTTATTTCAAAGGAAAAAACTGTAAATAAAGACTTTAGCTAGTAATATACATACTAGACTATCAAGGTTGAACTGTACTTATATCTGAAATTTACTTTGAAATTCATTTAAAAAACTTAAATGAATTGATACAGGAATAGAAAAATAACTAAATGGATAGATATGTGATTAAACAAATACAGTCAAATATTAACAGTAGAATCTAGGTGATGGGTTTGGATAGTCATTTCAAAGTTCTTTTAAATTTGCTGTTTGACTATTTTTATAAAATCATATTGAAAACATTAAACATTTGTTCTACACTGACAAAGTTATTCTATTCCTAGGTAGTTACCTAAGAGAAATGGAAACATTTATGCACAGAGCATGCAGTACAATAATATTTAAAGCAGCCAATAACTGGAAAAATCACAGACGCTCATATGCAGGTGAATGGATAAACAAATTATGTTAATATTTATACAGTGGAATAATACTGAGCAATAGAAATGAACAGTCTACTCATATATGCAACATTTGCGTAAATCTGAAAAACGTTATATTGGGTGAACAAAATTCAGCACAAATTAGTACACATTGAAATTTTTTTCCACATACATGAAATATTACAATAGTCAAAACCAAATTTTGGTAATACAAAAATTTAATTTTGTATTACCAAAAAATGTTGTATTACCAAAAAATTAATTTTGTATTACACTGACTGCTACAAGTCAGTGTAGCGGTCACCTAAGGGACTGGGGATCTTTGCCTGGTGATCGAAGCATTCTATACTTTTCATGGAAGCTTGGGTTACATGGGTATATAGATTTATCAAAACTGATTTTGCTGTACACTCTGTGCATTTGAGCATATTTAAATTATACCTAAATTTTAAAAAATAACGAGAAGGAATGTGTGTGTGTGTGTGTGTGTGTGTGTGTGTGTGTGTCTACATCTGGAATTTCAAAGGTTCAAGAGGCTCTGATATATATATTAAGAACACATTAGGACCGTAATTATCAAACTATAATGTGCACATAAATAATCTAGTGATATGTTATGCAGATTCTGATTCATCCATCTGGTATGTAGTCGTTTAGCAATTTTAATAAGCTTCCAGGTCCTGCTAATAATCCTACTGATCCACAGACTGCACTTTGATTATAGCAGGGGTTGCAGATGGAGATGTTAAAACCAAAGAAAAGTTATAATATGGCAAATTGTTGTCTGCAATCATTAAAAGCACTTTCACATGAAAGAGGGTTCTAGTTCCTCTCTTACATTAATACATAGAAGAGAAGAAATGATAAACTATTTATCAAGAAGTAGATATTTGATCAATGTAAATATATAACTTCAAACAATTGGATATTCTTAATCATACAATTTGTTGTTTTGTAATACTGTGACTAAGATTGACCCAGCAGGGACTTACCAACTCTTAAGAATATAGCAGAAGCCTGGCACGCTGGCCCATGTTTGTAGTTGCAGCTACTCAGCAAGCTGAGGGACAGAGGATCACTTAAACCCAGGTGTTCAATACCAGCCTGGGCAACATATTGAGACACCTGTCTCTTAAGAAAAAACAAACAAAAAAACTAAAAACTGAAAACATACCCCTAAAAAGCTTAAACATACCTCTACATTGTGTGTGTGTGTGTGTCTGTGTGTCTGTTTGTGTGTGTTTAATTTTGGATCAACAGTCTGTTAAATGGTCTCTAAATCCCCGTTTTGCTTATTGTTCTATAATTGTGATGAGGAAGATGCAGCTATTATAAAATAGATGTTATAACAAACCTATAACTTGCATATATTTTGAATCCAAGAAAATGAAAATGATTTTCCCTTTTTAGTCAAGTAGATAGACCCTTCAGAAAGTTTCATGTTATATGTTTTAACATTTAATTTAACCAAAATTATTAATATACATTTAACTGAAATAATAAGGTTTTCTGGCTTCATTTAAGTATTTTGATAGTCATCACGATAAAATTATCTTTAATCAAAAACTAATTTTATCATTAGAATTTGATCTCTCTGGGTGGTCATGGTTTCTCTTCTTTGAATTTATACATACTGTTAAATTGTATTACTTTAATAAGACATTACCATACTGTGCTCATGATGCTATCAGTAGAACTTACTTTTCCCTTTTCTGACAAAAGACATATTGTGCTACAACCAAAATAGCCTAATTTTGTTTCCCTTATCATGCTGAAACTAGGGTGATGTCATGCAGAAGAGTGAAATATTCAGAAGATGTGCAAAGTCACGCAATTGTAACATTAAGATACCTCATTAAACACCCAAGGGACCTGCTGGTATCAGTCGGTTTTATTCACAGGTTTCCGTATTTAAACTTATGTAAGTGCCCACAATATTCACTCATTCCAAATATTAACAATCACAAGTGGAGGCAATATTATACTTCTCAGAGATTACTTTTAAATTTTTCAAATATATAATCATAAAACAGTTTGAAGTATATAAACTTAAGCTTCCATGAGTTGGAGAGTAGAGAAATCTGTAATATCTGTTTAACACATTTAACTTAAATATATACATTCTTAAAACAGATGTCATAGAATGTTAGATTACCTAGGGAAGCTAAAGAATGTTCTAATTTTAAATGGAGTTTAAAAAGTAAATTGTTCTTTTTAATTTATTAATATTTACAAAACACTATAATAATTGATCAAAATAGCAAGGAAAGAGTATAGGATGACTCTATTTGTTTATAAAATCCTTGAGGGTTATTTTTTGCTATAATAATATTCCATCTTCAGTTTTCTACTGTTTTTACTTACATTTTATATTTGTTTGTCTATTTTCCTAAATAAATTAAAGAGTATCCTATTATAGACCACAAATGAAACAAGGCACTTAGATTTAGATGCACGAGAAAGAAAGGGGGATAGACTTTTAATATAGTAATATTTTTATTGAACCTGATTTTAATCCTGTTTCTATCCTGACATGGAAACAAAATTTACATTTAAGTATCAATTTATGAAATACAAATAAAATGAATGCAAGCAATAGACAGCAAGCAACACAAATTTTTTGTCTTAACATAGTAAAAAAAAAAATCATGATTTCTTTGGATTTCTTTCATAGTAAAAATATAAAGAGTTAGATTCAAATTTGTTAAATGTCTTCTCATGCTTCTTTCTATTTTAATTATAAAATCAGCTCCCAAAATGACACAGTGGATTATAATATCCTTAGCTAGTGTGGTCTACATTTTATATCATGTTTCAGACAGATACTATTGGAAAAAATTAGGCTAGTCTATCAATGCTTTCCTATGTTAAAGAAAAGTGTTCAAACACTGATTAACTCAGTTATGTTAACTTAGAAGGAACATTTTGAAATTACAAAGTTACTGATTTGAAATATAATACTGAACAATAAGAAAGATGCAATAAAATTTATCCATTATACAAAATAGTATTTTAAGTATATGCATTAATATGTGTAAAATTTTAAAATGTAAAAGAAAAATATTTTCTTAATTATGTGATTAATTTGGTTATTTAGTAATGATAATTTTGTTGAAAACAGTTTCATTTAAGAAGAAAGTGGGTGTAACTGAAAATTATTTGTGTAGGGTGTTGGGTTTTATTAGTAGATCAAGAAATCAGGTGTAGGGTTTTATTAACAGATTAAGAGAGAACTAAAATATACTTTAAATTGTCCAGAAGAAAACCATTTTAATTAGGAGGGTATTACAAATATTGCTTTACTAAAAATTATATATAGTCTCAAATCAAATTCTTCAATATGTCAAAATTCCATTCTTTTACAACAATTCTTTAACTTATTGTGGTATTTGCACACCAATAATTTTCTAATGATTTTTTAAAAGGCATTTAAAGAATGTATAATTGTATATAAGGACATACAGATGTCCTTAAGAAATTCTTAAAACATGAAGAGTTTAAAAGTGATGAAAATGCCTGATTTTATGTCATTCAATGTATTTTCTTATTTAGACATCATCGTTACTGGGAAAATTTGCCAAAACTGACAAAAATCTAACTTAACCAAGTGAAGAAATATTTAAAAAACATAACTTAGAAAGATGTGGGGACATTTCAAAGAACTGAAGCACAAACCAAACAATTAAACTGGTAAAAAGCTGAAACCAGGGCAGACGTTGGGGCATCAGGGGAAAGAATTGAATAGTTAGCCATGATTACCCTCTTTTTCTACATATTATGACTCTCTCTTTGTTTGTATTTTAAAATTCCCCCAGATATATTTTTCCATAATGCTAAAATCACATCACAACTAGAATTTACGTAAGTTTAGCAAACTCGGTTCAAAATATTAGATGAGATTTCTGCTTGGCATGGTTTGAATTACCTGCTGAAAACTTCGTCAATGAAGTAAGATCAAAGATTAGGTAAAACTTTCAATTTTTATTATACTCTTATCTTCTGAGAAAAACATGCAAAAAATGTTTGGTTCCCATTCAGATCACATGTGGTGGTAGGTTACAGGGAAGTGGGGAGACTGGCAAAAGGAAATATGGATATTATTTTTGGGAAACAGGAAGGGATTTTGGAAGGCTTGCAATTTCATCAACCAATATTGAGAAAAATAAAATGAGTCCTAATCCTGATTTCTCCACTCAACAGAAAAACTTTAAATATATTTGAAGATATTGACAAGAATAGCAAGAGAAAAAAAAATAAGAAAGGGCAGATAAGTAGCTCATTTTAACAGAGATTACAAATATGACAGGGATTTAAAGAAGTTAGAAATGTGGCACTTATACGCCATGGAATACTATGCAGCCATAAAAAAAACGATGAGTTTGTGTCCTTTGTAGGGATATGAATGAATCTGGAAACCATCATTCTCAGCAAATTGACACAAGAACAGAAAATCAAACACTTCATGTTCTCACTCACAGGTGGATGTTGAACAATGAGAACACATGGGCACAAGGAGAGGAGCATCACGCACTGGGGTATGTTGGGGGGCATGGGACTAGGGGAGGGGCAGCAGGGTGTGAGGAGGTTGGGGAGGGGTAACACTGGGAGAAATACCTGATGTAGGTGACAGGGGGTTGGAGACAGCAAACCACCATGGCCTGTGTATACTTATGCAACAATCTTGCGACATCTGCACATGTACCCCAGAACTTAAAGTACAATAATGAAAAAAAGAAGTTGATAACAAGTTTGTCCACAGCAAATGGATTACACATCATTCAGATGGTGGTATTTGAAATGACTCTTAAAAATTAATGCCAACTGTCTGTGTTAAGAAGGCAACCTTTCGTGGAGTGGACCTCATAGCAAGCCAGCATCTTGAGCATAATATTTACTTACTGGGCTATTTAATTGTAATTGATGTACTCCTTTATCATTTTTTTTTCACCAAGACCCAGTGAAACTATGAAACATGGTTTTAAATTAAGGAATTTGTGCTTGTATATGTGAGAACTGAGGTAAAAATAATTGCAGGCAAATGAGAAAGAGGATAGCAATATAATGAGTTTTTAACAAAAAGTAATAATTCAGATATCATATATAAAGCAAAACAGGTATGATACATGTATTGATTCAGTCTTAATTGATGCTATTCATATCTTTTGATAGTATTTTACATATTTTTATCTTTTAACACAGTTTTAAGAAAAACATTTTATGCATGTAGCAAAAATACATTTTAGAAAAGTCAAAACTAAAAATTAAATTTTAAAGAGTATGTGGGAACTTCATACTGTCTGCAAAAATTGTCATGAACCTAAATCTCCTCTAAAAATTAAAGTCTACACTAAAAAATTAAATATCATTTCCTGTGTCACCAAACCTCTTACTAATCCAGAGATAATGATAAAGATAATCTTATTCCTAACATTCCAAAAGTGTTTGTGCAGTTAAACGTATATAATTTATTTAGGCATATATGTGTTATAGTTTTAAATGAGATTATAGTATACATCATGTTCTACAGTTTGTAGTTTTACCTAAATCCAGTGATTTCCTTGAAACTGGTACTTACATCAGTTTGTTTTCTTCCCTCCTTCTCTCTCTCTCTCTTTCTTTCATTTTTCTTTCTCTCTCTCCCTTCCTTCCTTCCTTCTTTCTTTCCTTCCTTCCTTCCCTTCCTTTCCTTCTTTCTTTTCCTTCTTTCTTTCTTTTCCTTCTTTCCTTTCTTTCTTTTCCTTCCTTCCTTCCTTTTTTCCTTCTTTCCTTCTTTCTTTCTTTCCTTTCTTTCGTTCTGCCTTGCTCTCTTGTCCAAGCTTAAATGCAATGGAATGATCAGAGCTCACTCCAGCCTCAACCTCAGCCTCCCAAGTAGCAAAGGTCAGAGGCATGCCTAGCTAGTTTTTTTTTAACTTAATGTAGTGATGGGGTCTCCGTATGTTGCCTAGGCTGCTCCCAAGCTCCTGGGCTCAAGCTATCCTCAGACTTCTGCTTCCCAAAGTACGGGGATTACAGCTGTAGGCTACTGCATGCCGTCCAGCTTCTTTGTTTTGAATAAGTGTATAGTGTTCCACTTATCAAATGTACCATAAATTATTTCATAAATATTCTATAGATAAACTGCTTCTATTTTTTACTGCATGTTTATACAATCATGATAATACCTAGAGTTAGAGTTGTGGAGTATATTTCTTTTAAACTTAATCTGATGATCATGCTATATACCAAAGTGGCTGCAAAAAGCCATGCTTTCACAGGTAGTAAATAATCCTCTGCCTTTGAATTAGAAAGAATCATTAATATAGTAAACTATCCCAAATTTATCTGTTTGGAGTAAGTTTGATATAAATTACTGAATAACCAAAAGAAAAATCTTGTAAACAATATATTAGGGGATCTCCACTGCTTACTGTGAATTACAGTTCTATGATTCTCTTTCTTTTTTTTTCTTTCTTTTTTTTTTTTTTTTTGAGAGGAAGTTTCCCTCTTGTTGCCCAGCTGGAGTGCGGTGGTGTGATATCGGCTCAAGTGATTCTCTTGCCTCAGCCTCCCAAGTAGCTGGTATTATAGGCACATGTCACCACGCCCAGTTAAATTTTGTATTTTTAGTAGAAAAGGGGTTCTACCATTTTGGCCAGGCTGGTCTTGAACTCCTGACCTCAGAAAGTGCTGGGATTGCAGGCATGAGCCACCTAGCCTGGCTATGATTTGTTTTTATGTAAATAAAAGGAAACACCAAAGCCATGAAATGGGAACTTTCCAAAGGTAAACAAATGAGCAGTATTGGGAAAAAGAAAGAAGGAGAGTGTTTGAGTCTGGCTTCCAGCCATAGTTTCATCGCTAGTTTACTTTGTGATTAAGTGACTCACTTGAAATTTCTGGGCCTCGATTTTTTCATGTGTATAAAAATGATCAGACTGTATATTGAAGAATACCCTTCCAAGCTGATATTATGTTGAAATTTAATGGAACTAATAGCCCAACTACTTTGTTCACAAAATTACATTGTCTAATGGGGAAACATAAATTTTGTCATGACATAATTAAATACTACAATTTGTCTCATTACGATATCCAAGATGGAAATAAAAGCTGAGAGTGTAAAGAGATTTCATTAGTTGAAGTATATTCTCTCTAGAATAGCAAAAACTCTACAAGAAAACAGCTTCCAGTAAGAGTAATTGATTGTGGGATGACATGAAATTCTGTGAATATTAGGATTAAAGACTAGGAGACAAAGACATAAGATTTTTAAATTAAAAAAAAAACAAACAGATGTTTAAAGATAGTAATATCAGCTTGTACTTCAAGGGTTTGATGATGTCCTTTAGTACTTGAGTTTAGCTGACATTAAAGACATTAATAATTCTAAATACGAATAAGTGCTAATCTCTGAGTCAAGTAAACAATGTCAGAGGCATCAATCCACTGTTCATGCCTCGTGTTTGTTATTCAATCTTGTTGAATTTTTAAAACCTCTTGAAATTTAAACTGGCAAATTCCGACATAGTTTTAATATAGCACTAGCAAAGGAGTTTCCTTAGAGAGCAAGAAGTGTTTACATAGGAATTACATTGTAATTAATATTAAAACATTCAGAAATACTACAATTATTTGAATACACTTTCTTTATAACTATAGTCACGGTATCCATTTCCTTAAGAAATACAACCCAGAAAAGGATTTTTGAAACATCTACATAAAAGGCACAATGAAAATTTTTATTCCAGTAGAAATAGAGATGCAGATTCTATATTAAAGTCATCATAACCATTGAGGTGTTATTTAAATTACCTGACCTTAGGATTCACATTTTGTGATATTAGTTTTGTTTATGTGCATTTTAGCTTTCTGGTTGAATCTATCACAAATGTATAAAATACATCATAATCTGTGTTCAGGTTTAAAAAATCCTACTATATAAATCTTTATTTGTTTGCTTTATATCTAATAGTAGAGTACATTTTTGTTATAGTCTCATTCTCACTTCTTCTTATCTTTCTTTTTTTTTTTTTGCTATTAACACAATCGTATTACTGAAACAATACATTGCATTTTCTCAATTTTAAAATATCTGTTCAGGAAATGACAACTTAAACTAGGCAAATCTGACCATAATAGTATAAAAGAAACGTAAGCACAGTAGACAGTTTTTAGAAAGCATAAAACGTCTCATATACTAATCAAATAAATTTGCTTAGTTGTGTTGATGCTTTTAACTAATTAACTATTAGACTTTTACCATTTTGAGTGGATTAATAACTTTCATCTTTGTAAATGAATTCACTGAAGTCACAGATCTTTAGCTTTAGGGCCTGAGATCACAATGAAATTATATTAAAACATAACATTAACTTGATTTGCCATGGAATACTGGTCAGTGACAGGCAGAAATCAAACTGAACTGTTATGCTGTTATTCAGGCTTTTTCACATATTTACTTCATTAGCAGCGTGTGCTTGTATGTGTATGATAGGCATATTCCAAGGCAATTATCATTAGTGGCTGAACTTACCAAAACTTTGGAGTCATTAACTATCATTCAAAACAAATTTGTGAAGCATTAATTACATACAAAATACTACAATGAGAGTTTGCAGTAGACAATATTAAGAGCCGTTATAGGTTGGGTTCTCATAGAGCTTAAAATTTAGTGTGAGCAATAGACATTAAATATGCAACTAAAATACAGTGTGATAAGAGCTCTGAGAGAAGGAAAATGCAGGTTACTATCGGAAAATTTAAGAAAAATACCTAGATATAGGTAGCCTGCTAAGGCTTCATGAAGGAGAAGGAATAGTGTCAGGAGATGAAGTACAGCAGCACACTCCCTGTACTAACTGCCAAATTTTAACAAAAAATAATTCTTGTCTGTTTAAATCTTTTGCACTGTATTTTACAAAATCAGTTTCAAACTCCTGACCCTACCCTGAATTATAACGCTGTCCCCAGCATTATACAGACATTTTGGAATGGCCACTTGGCCATCGTGTCACTTAATCTTGAAATTCAGTGATGAGCAGGATTGCTTCAGGAAATGTCCTGGGACAGGTATCAGAGGAAAGGGATTGAACATGGCTTGGGTACACAAATCAAAAGGGACACTAGCCCCTTCAAAATAACTGAGCATAGAGGTAGCATATGGAGAGGATACTATGAAAAGATCAAATTAAGGACAGTCCAATTGCTTTTTTAACATTTTGATGCAAGAAAGAAAACGATTATTTTTGTATAACATGGAATGGAGAATAATGAATAAACTTAGAGACTTTTATATGTAACTTTGAGAAAACTCTAAAACTATATTTAATTTTAAAAATCAGTAAATTAAAAATAAAATCCACATAGCTGAAGATTCTCATGCTTTCACTTCCTCATCAGTTATTATCTCTGTTGGAAGCAAGTTGACATATTGTAAGCAACCTTAGGAAGAGATCTGTGTGGTGAGGAACTTAGAGGTTGTAGCTAATAACCAGTAAGGAAGTGAAGCCTGCCCTGACAAGCACGTGAGGGAGCTTGACTGTGGATCCCTCAGCTTCAGTAAAATCCTGAGATGACTGAAGCCCTTGCTGACAGATTATGGCAAGATCATGAGGGACCCCAAGCCAAAACAACTCAGCTAAACCACTCCTAGATTCCTACCCCATAGAAACTTTGAGATAATGTTTCAGCAGTTATATATTGGGGTAATATATTGCATAGTAATTGATAACTCATATACAACCCAAATGCCACTAACAAGAGAATGGATATAGAAAGTTATAAATCTTCAAACAATGAAATATTACCCAACATTAAAAAAAATGAATGAACTACTGCTTTACAAAACAATATGGGTATATCTCACAGATCTAGTGATGAACAAAAGAGGCCAGGCTAAAACTTGTACATATAATAGGATTCTTCTCATGTCATATTTGAAAGTCTCTAGCAAAACTCTTTGTTTAGACAGAAGTCAAAATAGTGGTTACCTTGGGGAGTACTGACTTGGTAGAGGGAGGGAGTATGCTTTTAAGAGTCTGGAGATGTGTTTACCTCAGGTACTTATTAAGTAGAAATTAAGTAAGCTTTATCCATAAGATTTGTATACCTTATATCCATAAGATTTGTATGCATGTTTTATTTCAATAAGCTTTTTTTAAGAAAAAAGAATAGAGGATGAAAGACATGTTTTTAAAAATGTTATATTAATATGATAACTGCATATTATATTATATTTTATTGTTAATGGAGAACATATGAAGTGATGATGGAGTAGAGCACAGACCAGAGATCTCCAAGCAAACCCTAAGTCAAAGGGCCAGGAAAGGAAAAATAACTTTAATTGAGGGACAGAAGCATCAAAGGAGAATCAAGGGAGGGCCACTTCATAGAAACCCAAGTCTGTGGGTTTGTTTACATTAGAAGAGAGAGGTCAGCTGCATCACATATGGTAGAATGGTCTGGTAAGTAAGGATTGAGCACTAATCATTGAGATCATTGACAAAGAGATCATTTTTGACCTTGAAGAAAGTCATTTCCTGAAGAAAAGGTAAGCTATGGTCATCTCTATAAACATCCTGTGCAGAAGTGTTTTTCAATTCATGATATAAAATAGAAACAAATTTAAGTAAGTTTCTGGTTGCCGTAAAAATCTTTTCTCTAATTATATATTTCAGGCCATCTGAACACACAAGAACCTGTCATACTTAAATCAGTAAAATAAAGTTGAATTCAGGCAAACAACCTGTTATTGTCAAAATGATGCCAAATACCTCTTTGGATTGAATGCAATACTTTTCAACTAGTTACACTGTTGTCATATGCCTATAGTTACAAAGTTTCTACCTCAGGAGCTTAGAGGCTTTTCAAACTTTAAATAATCCTGCAGATAAGACAACAAATACATTTTGTCAATCCTTTCACAATCCATGAGAACTAATCTGCATTTCCAGGTGGAATATGGGAAAATTTTATGTGCTATTACTCACAAATTTCCCATCTCTATTACAAAGTGATAAGTTGCTCTCACTAGAAAGAAAGTGGTAACTTATTTTGGAAAAACATTCCTTATTTCATTAGTTTAGAATATTGCTTCTATAGGTGTGAAATTAGATTGATCGTTTCTCAGGAAACATTGATCCTTTTACAGATTCTCACAACTCAGGAATTTCTACTCTCAAACGCAAGATCAAACTATCTCACCCAGTATACAACAAATAGGAAACATACAATGGTGTGACCTCAGGATGCTAGACAGAAGACATATGATATCAGAGTTCGCAATCAGATGGTAGAAGATCTGTATGTTAAAGTATTTCACCTAAGAAAAGCTATAACTTAAAAGCCAACAACAAAACTATTCACTATGTAGTTAAGTGTAGCTGTGAATAAGTTAACTTGTAATCAGCTTTGAGAAACTAGCTAATGCCCTAGATCTCCTTCACATATAATTCACAATTAAATTCAAGAGGAAACTATCTATTCTATTACAAAAATCTAATGGACAAACCAATTGAATATGGTTTGTCAAATAGACTATATTCTCCTATGTACACACATACACAAACATGCACACACAAAATGATTAGCTTATATTGTTGGTATTTGTATATCATGTTTAGTTAAATTTTCCATTTTCTTTATTTACACATTTACTTATGTTTATTTATAACTTTCTAGCATTTACCAACAAAAAAGCACCCAAAATAATTAAAATTTGTACAATTTTGAAGTTGTTATTATACACATTAAGGGTAAATTATTTTTGCTTCTCAGTGATGCTTTTATACATTTGTTCATACAGTTCAATTTCAGTGATTTTCAATATTGAAACTTACAAATATATTTAATGCTTTAGGATTACATTTAGTATCATAAACCTAAGCAGCTGGTCATATCTTGAAAAATAAATGTTAGGCACATAAGGCGAATAATGACAACTTTCCTTAGCATATGGATTTTTTGAGGATGGTGGGAGAGTTAGTTATTAATCAACTAATGCTAAAGGCCATTTTAAAATTGGATACGTAAAGAGCATTTTGAAGATTCATTAGAGTTTTCATCCAGTTTGGGATATCAGCAGGCTTCCATGAGGAAGTCATATTTGTACCATAGAATTACAAATTAAATGGCATTATTTAGTTGAAGAGGAGAGGAATGTGGATAATTTCTAAGAATATGTATGTGGCAAATTCCACAAAATTGAGTGATAAATGAATTTGAGGATGTGTGAGAGAGGAACTTGATCTGGATGTCTAGAGTTTTATTGCTTATGCTATCGGAAGGATGGTGAAGCCATTTGTTGTAACAGAATATCCTGGAAGGAATATCCTATTGGCACTGGAGAGTTGGAAGTTGATACAGTTTGTGTTTGTGTTCTCACTTAAATCTTATGTTGAATTGTAATCCCTAGTGTTGGAGAAGGGGGCCTGGTGAGAGGTGTGTGGAACATGGTAGTGAATTTCCCCCTTCATATTCTTGTTATGGTGAGTGAATTCTCACGGGATCTGGTTATTTAAAAGTGTGCAGTGCCTCTCCCTGCTCTTTTCTTCCTCCTTCTCTGGACATGTAAGAAGTGCCTGCTTCCCCTTTGCCTTCTGCCATGACTGTAAGTTTCCTGAGGCCTTCCCTGTCATCCTTCCTGTATAGCCTGTGGAACTGTGAGTCAATTAAACCTCTCTTCTTTATAAATTACCCAGTCTCAGGTAGTTCTTTATAGCAGTACAAGAACAGACTAATACAGAAGTCCATGAATTTTGTATTGATTTGATGGCTTTGAAGTGTGTTTCAACATTGATAAAATGTCCAGGAGTGGTTGGATATACAAGCCTAAAGTTCAGAGGAGGTATCCAAGCTGGATAAGTAAACTTGAAAGTCACATGCATATAAGTAGAAAGTGAAGGCTTGGATATGGATAGTGTCAACCTACAAAAAAATCTACACAGTGTGATGAATAAAGAAATTCCACCTGTTTGAGAAAGTGAAATATTTAATAGCTAAGAAGAAGATGAGCAAGCAAATGAGAGACATATGAAGCAACCAGAAAAAAAAAATTGTCTGTAAAGTAAAGGAAAGAGTTTCTCAAGGAAGTAACTGACAGGAGTATTGTCCAGTGCTTGGCAGATGGTCAAATGGTAAAATACCATTGGATATAGCAAAATGGAGGTTATAGATAACCTAGTCAGAAAGCTGCTTTTGTGAAATGACTGGACAAGATTGGAATTAGAGTACTGTGGTACCCATAAAAATGTACTGCACAGATTGGTCACATGAGGGGTTGCCCCTCTGGATCCACTAGAGGGTTTATACTGAGACCATTTTTTACCAAAGGGTGCTACCAGCAAATAACTGATACTAAAGGTAATAAAGTCACGGCAATAAGGTGAGAGGTGGGACTTCAATGGGAAAATTTTATTCAATACTGCCCATGGCGTGGTCTCACCTTTATTGGAACTATGCTGCAGTCTCCTACCCTTCTTATCTAATCCTCCTTTCTTATCTTTCTTTTTCCACATGTGAGAGACCTGCATCACTGTGTGAAGGCTGGCGCAGCTGGCACTGGGATGGTCTGAGAAAACAGATGGTAAGATGAGATTAGTTTACTCACATTTGGTAGTTAAAATGAGCTTAATCATGAGTGCTAAGTTGGGCAAAATGGAACCTGGCCCAAAAATGGTGCCCATTGGTAAAGCTTTCATGGGTAATGATACAAGAAAACATCCCTGTGGAAGGGAAGACTCTTGTTGGTGTGATGGTTCAGAACCGTTGTCTAGTTACTGCTAAATTGTATATATTACCTGCCAGCCTCAAGAAAACATCTTGGCACTACTTGAGTTGTGTGTTTGTGTGTGTAGGGAATGACTTATAATCAAAATATATTCTGAGAGGCGGAGATGGTATCAGTACAACTGGAAGATGATGTTTACTAACTTTCTCTTTTCAACACTTCTGAAAATGTGTAAGTTGTGTTTTTAGAGATAAAAATTTGTCTTCAGAAAATAAGATAAACCTAGGGCACTAGCTGATTCTAAAACAAATTGTCAATTTAATTTAGAGTGTTGAATTTAGTCAAAAATATATTTGCTATTTGATAAATATAGGACTTATCTTGAGGGAAGGTTGTGTTTGAGAGCTCTAGTGTGAGAAAGACGGTATGAAGTGTCTGGGGGTAGTGTTTGTGCCTACAGGGTTTGAAATTAAAAATAAGTTAGAAGCATCTTTAGTCAAGTTGGTACTTCTTTATCTAAGAAATCAGAAATAAATGAAACCATCACTGTTTCCAAGGTAGAAGAAACAGATCTGAGGTAAATATTATCTAGGAGATGAAATTTAGTTTTAAACTAGTAACTCTAAATGAGGATGGGATCATTTGAGTTCAGCCTTTACAAAAACAAGTGGAACAAAACATTAAGAGAACCAAGGAGTATTTATGTGGCTTGAGAGAATTAGAGTTCATGATCTATATTTTTTAAAAAGCTGATGGTACATGTAAATGTAGACTATTTTCAAATTTATAATAATTCGTTTATATTTAGATATAATATAAACTTTGCGTATTTTAATTTTGGATACACTAATATGTACTTACAATGTCTAACTATTATACATTCTTACCCTTTGATTCTCTACAAAGTGGTAAGTGCACAGTTGCAAATGAACGAGATATATTATTCTAATGAGGATAGTTCAAGAGCTGAAATAAAAATGGGAAAATCTGCGTGTCAGATGAGAATTGAATCTATCATGGGGAAAAATTAATGATGCCAATACCAAGTAGAATGGATAGAGTATGTATAAAATCTGTAAGGGATTCAAATTATGCCGGGATTTAATTATGGAATTTAAATGTGAATAGATGCTAATATTATGATCAATAGGCTATCTCATGTCGCTATATAACCAACATAGGGAAAATGTTTAAATAATTATTTTAACACTAAATATATAGCCATATATTTCATTTTTCATTTTTGAAAGATAGCAAGATTAAGCCTTGATCATAGTCATACTTAACAGAAGTGCATTCAGTAAGATTTATTATTTTCCTACTTTTCTGAGAACATAGGAAATAAAAAATGCATTTTCTTTCAAATGTTGGTCACATTATGTCTCTTGTTTAACAAATACAAGAAACTTGTGCTTTACTATGTTTAGAGGAGAGTTATATTTCAAAACGGATGTTGTTTGTGTTATATGTTCTAGTGCTTTCTGTTTAAAAACTTTATCTGCTTTTCCTTTCCACATATGATGCACAGCTTGAATTTATGATTCTGCCAAATTGGTCTCTCACATTTATTTTCTTCATTCATACCTTTCGCTGGGCATGCCTATGGATTCCATCAAAGGACTTACAGTGTATAATATGTTAGGAACTATCCACATCAGCTGTTTAAAATTAAATTTAAATTATTTAAATGTACCCAGATTAAAATTTCAGTTCCTTAGTCACATTAGCCATGTTTTACAATGTTCAATTACTACGTAAGTCTGCAGTCTTCTGCGATGGATAATTACGACATACAGCATTTCCAAAATCACACAAAATTATATTGGACAGTGTTGCTACAGGTAGCAACATTCATTTTTCATTCACTCATCCATTCAGTCAGCCGTTAACTCAGGGTTTACTGAACACTTGCAATGCTTCAGGCACTGTGTTTAGTTACACTGATATTATAATTATAAAATGGACACTGTGTCTGCTTTCATAAGGCTACCATTCTTGAAATTGAGACAGACATAAAATATTAGCCAACAAAAACTATTTGGTATATGTGGTATGATAATATATGATGTATTAGAGTCTATAACTGGAGAAATTTGTCTAGATTGCTGGGAGAGAGTGGTAAGCAGGAAATGCTTTCTTGAAGACATATTTTTTCCTGAAAAACAGGTGTGAGTTAGGTAGAAAACAGGGATGATCACTATGAAGCTATGAAGGTGGAAGAGGAGTGAATGTTGGCAGAGAAAGTGGCTTGTGCAAAACCTCTAATGCAGTACAAACTTTAATATATTTGGAGAACTATCATAAAGCATTATTACTAGACTATTGAGAGGGATTAGTAGTAGGTAAGTGTGGAGAAATATGCCACACCATACAGGCTGACGTGGGCCATAGCAAGGGGTTACATAGGCTGTTAGAGAAAGGCTCATTAATGCTGGGAGAAATTGAACTTGATTATATAGTTGGGTGGAGTTAGCAAATTCTTATATTGTAATAAGTGAGCCTTTGTGTGCTAATATATACACCCAACCCACCTCCTGACCCAGTCTAATACATGGTAAAGCATGAACGATGCCTTTGTTCTTTTCTACTTGGTTGATTCCATATGCCACCCGCCTGCTAGGGCCTTGGAACTTCAGATGTGCCTCTGTAAAATATAGGAGGTACCCTGAGAAGCCAGATACACACATTCTAGCATTATTCCTGACCTTGTATGTATCATTATTTTATTTCTCTGCTGGTTGTGTCAGTTAAAGTCAGGCAGGAAACAGATTCACACATTATTTAAGTAGGTTGAATGCAATGTGGAAAATTGATTGAACAGATATTGCACAGAGCTGTCCACGTAGCTGCTGCTGAAATCAAAGGCAATACTTGATGTGGGGCCCATTGGTATTTGTTACACAAAGCTCATGAAGCCAGGACTTTCATGGGTGGTACAACCTTATTTTGTGTTTACATGCAAGGATTATAGTTATTTTAAGGAAATAAAGTGATCATGCTTAAATAATGTCTCACTTGTTCAATATAATCATTGCTAATTGATACCAGACTAGAAGATACTGAAACTTATTTTCTTGATGTTATAGCCTTGTTAATTGGGTTTTTTTTTAAGCAAGTTTGGTAGATTTTAGAAAGTTTGGAAGATTTTTGCTTTGACTGCTTTTCTTGGCCCTTACTGACACCGAGGGGAGCAAGTATACCTAAAGGGTTCATTTCAGACCGAGAAGGAGTAGTTATAAGCACATTTTTCTGATATGAAGCAAACAGATATATGTTTTCTGGGAGTATAATAAGCTTAGTTTTCAACAAATTTAAAAAACTAACAAGCATTCTAAAGAATTTCTACATGGAGATGCCTAGAAGGCAAATTGGGTTTACTAATAAGAATGGAACTCAAGCAAAAGTCTATTCTGAATATACAGATAAAGCTATTAGGGCAAATGAGGTACCATAGAACAAAATAAAGAATTTTTTCATGTACAGAATAGTCTCTGTAGAACACCACAATGTAAAAGCCAAGACAGAGAAATAGCTGGCCTGGTGGGAAGGGTTTGGATCATGAGGGTGGGCTTCCTCTGCTGTTCTCATGATAGTGACTGAGTTCTCATGAGATCTGCTTGTTGAAAAGAGTGTAGCACCTCTCCCATCTCTCTCTTACTCCTGTCCAACCATGTAAGACATGACTCCTTCCTCCTTGCCTTCTTGTCATGATTGTACATTTCCTGAAGCATCCCCAGCCATGCTTCCTGTACAGTCTGTAAAACTATGAATAAATTAAACCTCTTTTATTAAAAAAAAAAAAAAAAAAAAAAACCTTTATTGTAAGTTCCAAGATACATGTGCAGGATGTGCAGGTTTCTTACATGGATAAAAGCGCAATAGTGGTTTGCTGCACAGATCAACTCGTAACCCAGGTATTAAGCCCAGCGCTAATTAACTATTCTTCCTGATGCTCTCCCTCTCCCCTACCCTGACAGGCCCCAGGTGTTCCCATCATTGTGTCCATGGGTTTTTATTGTTCAGCTCACACTTTTAAGTAAGAACATGCAGTGTTTGATTTTCTGTTCCTGCATTAGTTTACTGAGAACAATGGCTTCCAGCTCCATCACGTCCCTGCAACGGACATGATTTCATGCCTTTTTATGGATGCATAGTATTCCACTGTGTCTATGTACAACATTTTCTTTATCCAATCTATTACTGATGAGCATTTGGGTCGATTCCAAAACTTTGCTATTGTGAATAATGCTGCAATGAACATACACATGCATGTATCTTTATGGTAGAATGATTTATATTCCTTTGTGTATATATCCAGCAATGAAATTGCGAGGTCAAATGGGATTTCTGCCTCTAGGTATTTAAGGAATTGCCACACTCTCCACCACAATGGTTGAACTAATTAAATTACCTAGTCTCAGGTAGTTCTTTATATCAACATGAGAATGGACTAATACACAGTAGTTTGAATATTAATGGAGAGGAGAAAGAGTTTGTTTGGCAGGGGGAGGAAAGCATGAACAAAAATGAAGAGCTTTAGCAATTTGAACAACTTCACGAAGAATCTTAATACTTAACCTACAGTATTTTTGAAAAATGCACCTTTTCTTCCTACCAGAAACCATTCTGGGAATAAAAGTAAATTAGACTGTTATGAGTTAGTGAAATTTTTGATGAAGTTTTGAAGATTTCTTTACTAATTTTGTGATCTATGTTACTTAATTGGTTTGTTTTATAAGATGAAGAATTAAAACTGCAAAATATGAGCATTTAAAAGAAAAGTTTCCCAAAATAGTCCCTTTCAAATTCTACTGAAAAACATAAAGTCAAATTTAGATATGACATACACTGTGCTGTAAAGTTTCTTTAAGAGTTTCTTCAAAAGTCTGAAGATTGAAGAGTTCTGTTCCCTAAACTCCCACCCCAAACCCTATTTTAGAAAGTGCAGATCATAATGGATTAATTTGTAATCAGTTTATGTGGGAAAAATCTGGCCCTCATATCACCTGGAGTGAAATTATGTTTCTCCTTCTTTTGCTAAGATCTTTTAAAGTAATGATCTCCAACTATAATCTTTTCTGTCTCATTGGAAACATTGAGTAGGGGGTTCAACTGTGTGGTTATTGAAATTTATAAAAAATAAGGCCTGCTAATTTTCTCATGCATTTCTTCTATCATTATTTTATAAAATGTTATTTCTCTCTTTGCCCAATCCCATCAGTAGCACATTTACAGTTTATCAATAGGGAAATGCTCCCCACAGCAGTGAGAATTAACATCCAGCAAGAGACTGAGGTCTGCCAGTCAGAATTTAGCACTGGTTTTCTGGTGCAGTACCCTAACAAAAAGGTGATGAGGTGCAACACACAAGGTGGTGAATGGGCTTCAAAAAGGACACTACAGTAAAATGTGAGGACAAAGGAAATATCTTTTGCCCACAAGAAGTCCTGACTGGGTTATGTAAGGCTATAGGGATTAATGGGTTGACAAATGTGACAACCTCCACGGTAAGTAACAAGATATATTACATTAAAATATCCAAATTATGTAAATTGTTTTGACTTTATATCTTTTAGAAACCATAGATCAAAGCTTAATTGACTATAAATGAAAAACATTAAATGGTGTCATATTGCTAAAATAACATTTTCAAAGTCTAAGACTGTAACAATTGCTTTTGTTTTTCAATTTCAGATATTTGAAAAAGAGTCAATGTAATAGATGTGCTGCATTCAATCCAAATCAGAATTCTTCAAGTCTGTATGATAAATGTGTTGTTCTACATAAAGGCATTATGAAAAACATTAATTAAGCCATTATACGTAAGAATTTTAGGTAATAGTTAAAAATTCCTATATTACATCAATTATATTTGGGGATACAGAACACCTTTAACCTAATTTTCAGGTATCTCAATGGCCTATACTTTTATTGATCTACAGACGCTAAAAAATAATAGTAAGAAAAGAGTTTTTTGAATACATGCAATTTCCCCCCTAATTTTCACTTGTGGTAGAGCAAAATTGACTATTTAATATACAATTAAACAAAGAAGTAATTTTTAAAAATCTCATGCATTACCATTCAATGCAAAATAACATTTATTAAATTACTTATCTCAGATAGCTTTTCACATTCTATTTGTCTTTAATACTTTTCAGCAAAATCATTTTATAATAAATGTATAATTATTTTAAACAATAAAATTGGCAAATATTCATATTACTTATCTCATTGTTAGTACTTGGATTCAATAACCATTTTTTCCCTTGCTATGCACTATGGACTATGTTGACCTTTCCTTTTTCTGGCCATCTCCTATGAAAAGATCATTTTGCTGCCTGTTTTAAAGAAAAGTAAGCAATTATAAGATACAGTGCCACCATGACTTTTTGATTTTTTTACATGAACTAATTGCTAAACTCAACAGTGCTTATTATATTCATAAAAAGTAACTCAAATATTAGCCAATTTGGTGACTTCAAGTCCTACTATGCCATATCACTGTGTTTCTTAATATTTAAGTACTAACTATCAAATCCCCATGTTACAAACGGTGGGAAACCAAAACCTCCAGAGATGGCCAAGAAGCTTTCATTCCTTTTTTATTTCCAATGTCTTGATTCCACTGAATCTTTCTATTTCTGTACAAGATGACCGGGTGCTTTGGCCCACGCCTGTAATCCCAGCACTTTGGGAGGCCAATGAGGATGGATCATGAGGTCAGGAGTTCAAGACCACCCTGGCCAAGATGGTGAAACCCCATCGCTAAAAATACAAAAATTATCCAGGTGTGGTGGTGGGTGGCTGTAATCCCAGCTACTTGGGAGGCTGAGGCAGAGAATTGTTTGAATCTAGGAGGTGGAGGTTGCAGTGAGCTGAGATCAAACCATTGCCCTCCAGCCTGGGTGACTGAGAGACTCCATCTCAAAAAAAAGAAAAAATTGTGCACAAGATAAATGTGTCTTGTCTCCTTCACTCCACTCCCCAGTATGATTTACAGAAGCTGTGGCATTGTCACAGCATACCACTCATCATGAGTGTCACCTTCCAACAGATTATGCTACTGAAGAATATGACTTATTCTACATAGGAAGTCAGACTCTGTGGAATCCTGGCTCTGCTAGAACCAACATCTGTGAACATGGGTGATTGACTTACTTATATAAAGATCATGCAGACTCGGAGAGTTAATATATATGCAAGTTTTCTCATTGTATTATTTTTTGTTCTGCCTGCTGACACATTGATCCAGCCCCCAACTCCAGCTGTTTTATGCATGTCTCAGAATCTTCCACCATTCTATTATGTAGAGAAAATTTTTCATTTTGATATTTCTCCATAGCCCAGATGGTCATGACTTCAAGTTACATTAAACCAGTAGTCAACAAACTTTTTCAATAAAGGGCCAGATAATATTTTAGGCCTTTCAGATTATAGAGCCTCTGTTGGAACTAAACAATTCTGTTGTTGTAGCAGAAAAGCAAGCATAGAAAATACAACCATGCATGAGTGCCCTGCCTTCCAGCACAACTTTATCAAAACAGGCAGCCAGCAGATTCGGCTGATATGTCAAAGTTTGACTGTCCCTACAGTAAATGAAACATGAGTGTGTTTAGTTGTGCAGATACTCCCATGGGTGACAGTTCACTGATTCTAGCATCAAAGAAGGCAGACATCTTTTAAAAAAATTTATTGTTATGAAATATCTCATACACATGATTTTTGTTATATAAATGTTTTATGCCATATACAATAAAACAATGAAAAAAATGAGTAATTGAGGATCCAATATCTGCATCATCCAGTAGAGCATTACCAATACTATTAAATTCCTCTTGCCATTTTCCATTTGCATGACTCTTTTTTCCCACCCTCACGTATTCCAGAAAGAATTACTATTCATATTCAGTATTTTATCATTAATAGTTGATTCTCATTATTCCTGGTATTTATGTTCCATGAAGTCAGGTTGAACACTGATTACAGAATATTGACCGATGCCTCTGGGGGAAATATGTATATGCACACACACACACACACACACACACACACAATTTCATATTCATTGTGATCTTAAACAGTAAAATCTACTCATTTTCTCTATTATACAAAAAAGCTGATAATTTCCATAAGTATTGAATGACTTGCCTGAAGCTGCCTCACTAACAAATGCCAAAGTTGGGATTCGAACCCTTCCAACAGGCCCCAGAGCTGGAGCTATTTGCTGTACACTGCATTGCCCTACTATTTCCATCTTCCAGTCATCTTTGTATGAGAGCTGAGACAAGAAGATCCTGCCTTCCTAAACCTCAGTTGGGAACATGTGCCTCAGACTCGCTCAAATTTTTCCTTGTTCTGATCATATCTGCAAATGACTGTGAAAGTGCCCTGAGTATTCACTTGGTGGGTTATTAATAAATTTTAATAAGTAGGCAAACTTGCTAATACAGAATTTTAAATAATGAAGATCAACGATAGTCTTGTTAAATAAAGATATATTTTCTTAATTTTGTATAATCTTGATCTCCATACAATTGATACCATCCTAATTACATTCTTCTTTTTTGCAATGCTGTTGATAAGCTGCGTATATTTCTGAGATTGGTTCATTTTGATTTGCATGATTGTGACTCATCATTTACATTCCTGCAATTAATTCTAATGTATAGATATATAATTTATTTACACATACTTCTATTCGGGGCATTGAGGATGTTTTAAGTTTCTTGATATTACAAATAATCCTAGAATAATTTCTTGTTCATGATATTTGGTATATAAAAGTTTCTATGAGATATATTAATTTTATGTATTCTTATTCACTTAATTATATATCTTCTTAATCACTTTATCTTTTTTATCACTTTATCAAAGGATAACATTAATAGTTTTTGAAATATTAATCCAAACTTTCATACAAGGGATAAAACTAATTTAGCTATGATCTTTTTGATATTAAAGCCGGGTTCAGTTTTCCAGCTCATTGCTTAAATACACTGTATCCATGTTCATGAGTGTGAGTCATCATATAGTTTTATTTTATTTTTATTTTTAGCTGTTTTATTCTTTACTTTTTAAATTTATTTATTTATTTATTTTTAAATTTTATGGGATGCATGTGTAGAACGTACAGGTTAGTTACATAGGTAAATATCTTCCATAGTTGTTTGCTGCACCGGTCATATAGTATTTTTATTACATTTTTTTTCTGATCTAGTGTTAGTAAAATGGCTGCTAAAACTAGATGATAAGTACTCTCCATTTTACTATGCTTCGTAATGTTTGTGCATTTATTCCTGGAAACTGGTAAAATTTCTTTTTTCTTCTTTTGGTAAAAATGTTCTGTAGAAAATATGCTCCAATCTTTTTATTTCTTCTCTCTTCTAATGTTCTAAATGATACATTTATTCTTCTTTTATTTTCTATAATAATTTGTGAATGTATATAATCTTTTTCAATTGTTTTGGTGTTTGAAATTTTACAATAATATGTTTAACTTCAGAAAACAAACAATTTGGATAACTGACAATAAAAATATATTGGAATGCTTTGATACTCATTATCCTCATTATAGGACTATGTATTATCATGATCCAACAATTTGATATTACCACTATTTGTTGACAGAATATATTTGTTTAATTTATATAGCTATTTAAGTTTATATTTGCCTGCTATTTTTATGGCTTCTCAGTTTTAGATATGCTTTCCTTATTCTGAAATTCATCCCAAGTGTCTATGTGTGTGTGTGTATTTGTATGTAAATGTATATATGTGCATACATACATATCTGTATAGATATTCTTTTTTGGAGAGGATTTGTTGATGGTAAATTATGTCAGTCTTTGTTTATATTGCCTAGTTTTTAAAAGGTAGTTGGCTGTGTACAAAACAACGTGTTGAACACAATAAGTATATACAATTTTAACTTACTGCCTGCTGTGTAGACACATATTTATTTTTATTAATCCCATTTGAAATATATTGTTTCTGAATTTTAGGTTTCATGTCTTTCATCAATTCTGGAAAATTCTTAGCCATTATTCCTTCAAATAGATCTTCTCTACCATTCTCACCTTAGGTTTTCCCCAAACTGTTATGAGAATAACATTGGTCTTCATTATGTCCTCCATATACTGCAAACTATTTTCTGAAATTTTCAGATCAAATTTCAGTTCACAAATTCTCTTCCATTTTGTCTAATCTCCAGATTAACTCATGCAATAAATTTTAATTTCATGAATATATATACATATATACATACATATATACTTATATATTAAATGGATCTTTTTCTTTCATTTTAATAACTTCTTTCTTTGCTCATTGATGTTTTCAACTATTATTCATTTACATATCATATACATAGCTATTTTACATTTTGATGCAACATTTGAATATCATCAACGTTGTGACTTTAACATTTTCACTGTTTCTTTTTTCTCCTCATTCTTCCCTAGAATACCAGGCCAAGACTACACTTAGGTGAATGAGACATTTGCTCTGGCTGAAAAATATAAGGGTCCAAGATTCTCCATTATTAAGATAAATAATAGTTTAATATAGTGTTTACAAAAATTCAAAATGACTGCCACATACGATAAAAATTACTGAAATTTGAATGAAGGCATTTTATCATATATGGCATTCATAAGCTTGGCAATGTAATTTAATTTATAGTTATGGCAATGTCTTAGTCCACTGGTGACCGACAATCAACAGAAATTTGTGTTCATACTTCTGGAGGCTGGGAAGTCCAAGATGTAGGCACCAGCAGTTTCAATGCCTGGTAAAGACCCATTTCCTGGTTCATAGATGACATCTTTTCTTCATGCCCTCACATGGTAATGGGACATAGCAGTCTCCCCCACATTGTTAAAAGGTGCGGTGGTTAGATGTAAGTCACATTTATACCCTCTAAACTGGGGGAAAGCACCAGGGCAATTGCAGAAGCTGGCAAAGACTTGGTGTAAGCATCCCCAAGAGTTGAAGGAATTTTGTTTTTTGCCACGCATGGCAGTGCAGCTGGAGCCAGAAGGAAGCCAGGGGCGTGTCCTGTGCGGTGCAACCAAGTGGACTAATATGATAGGTAAGCACTATTGAAGGAAGAAGAAAAGGTGATTGTGATTGAAAAGTTTATGACTTTATGCATGGATTGGATTCTAATTGACTCATGAATCTCTCGTTCCCCTTCTCATTTTTGAAATTCAGGAAAATTTGATTTCCATTTTGTCTTTGGTTACCTCAAAGTGTATCTGTTGTGGATTTTGTTCAAAGTCTCTTTCTTCTATGAATATTTAATCTGAATTCATGTTCTTAAAACACAGAGGAGTTACAAATAATGACGTTTCTTTTGGAACTCTTTACAGAACACAATTCTTGCTCATTTTACCTGTTTTAATGCCTAATTTCTGCTGAATTACCAGTCTTGGTTCTAGCATTTGCTAACTGTGCATTTGGGCAAGTTACTTAACACTTCAACATTCTATCTGTAAAACAGAGAGAATATAATCTTCTTCATAAGGACATTTTGGAGTTAATTTTGGGAAATAATCTCAGGCGTACAGAAGAGCCACAATAAATATTAACTTTAATCTGTAAGAAATATTTGTTGACTACCTGTTCTATCTATTGTTCTAGATCATTGAAATATATGATCAAAGAATAGATATTTGTGCATCACAATGTTTGGTGTGGATGAAGCATGAGAAAGATAGTAATTAATAAATATAATATATTTTTTAAATATTAAACATATTAGAAGGTATTGTTTGCATGAAAGATTAAGAGGGCTTTTGTGTGACTGGTGAAAGAATCATTTTGTATTGTAACATAAGATGTTCTGGTTAGCTAATACCTTATTGAGAAGGAGGTCCTTGATCAGAGAATTGAAGGCTATAAGCACTGAATTCTAATCAGGAGAAACAATGGACCCAAAACTTTACAACTTGCAGTGTTTCAAAATAGCAAGAAAGCTTGGCTAGAGCAAAAGAAGTGACCTGAAAGTTGTACCAACAACATCAGTGAAGGGAAGTATCAGATTCTAGGGCCTTAATGACAGTTTTGAAAGTTTTGACTTTTACTTTGAATAAAGTTAGGACCCGGTATCAGTCAGGGTTTTCCCAAGAAACAGAACCAATAGGATGTAGGTGTATGTGAGTGTATGCGTATGGGTGTGTTTGTGTATATAAAGGAATTGACTCACACAGTAATGGAAGCTGACAAGTTTCAAGATCTGTGGTTGGCATGCTCAGGCCCAGGAGAGCTGATGGTGTAAGTCACAGTCCAAAGGCTGGCAGGCTCAAGGCCCAGGTAAAGCCGTTGTTTCAGTTCTGGTCCACAGTCAGGAGAAGACTCATATTTCAGCTCAAGTAGTCAGGCAGGAAAAGTTCTCCCTTATTTGGCTCATTTCTTCCACTCTGGTTGTCAGTTCATTGGATGAGGCCCTCCCACATGAGGGAAGGCAATCTAATTTTCTGTCTATAAATTCAAATGTTAATTTCACCCAGAACCACATTCACAAACACATCACAATAACATTTGATCAAATGGGCCCTGCTTGACCCATTAAGTTAAAACACAATTTAAACATCACAGGTTTTTAGGAATTTGACCCAAAGGTAGCAGAATTTGTCTTCATTAAAAAATAAAGCGCTCTAGGGACATGTTATAAATCAACTGAAAGGAAGAAAGTGGAGAACCAGGGAGGTGTTTTAGGAGGGTTTTGGTAAAAATGTCAAGGAACAGTGCAGGAATGCCTGCTGTGGAGCTGGCAAGGGGTGACAAGAATCTTAATAGATTCTGAAGACAGAGCCAACAGAATTTGGATATGAGTCATGAAGGTATGAAAAGAGTCAAGGGTAATGCAAAGGTTTGTATTCAGAAAACACAAGGATGGAGTTGACCATTTAACATGATTTGACTTGCTGTAGCAAGGAGATAAGCAGATTTGGGGGGGAAGAGAACAAGTTTTATATTTGCCACCATAACATGAGATGTCTATTAGACATTAAAGTTATTTTTCATTTATTTGAGACATTTGTTAATAATAAGTTAAATTTTGACTCTTCTGAGAAGTTTATCAATTTTCATAAGTTTATCAATTTTCATAGACACTCATATTTAAGAAAAGACATAAAAGTAAAAGAAGTTTAACTGTTCTTAATTAGTGAGAACATATTTTCAGGGGGTGCTGTATCTGAGCATTGGCAAATCATGTCACATAATCAGCAACCTAGTTTGACTTTACAAAGCCTTGACTTACAGTCTTCCCTGAGCACACTGCTATATCCTGGGAAGCAGGAAGATAAAAACACAGATGAGATACCTCTCAGTGGCATATGAATCTCTCTGACTTTGACACAAACTGCCTTTCCAGCCTCATTAATCATTTCCTCTGGCATTTTTCTCCAAAATTTTAGTTACTTCTTACTAGAGTCTTTTTCCTACCCCCTGTCCTTGCAAGGCTTATCTTTTAGTGTGAGAAGAGTCGGTCTCCCAATTTTCAACTCTCAAAATCATTCATTTGAAAAACGTAAAACAATTACCCTTCCCTCTGTGAAGATTTTAATGATGTCAAAATAAGTAGACTCTTTCCCTTTGTCTTCATCACACTTTTTAGAGGTAGTGAATACTTAAAAACTTCTGCCATGTATTATAATTTGTTATTATAAGCTGTTTTGTTCATAAAACTGTGGTATTTCTATGAACTTATGAATGGTGAACAATGTTACTGAGAATATTTTTAAAAATCTTCCAACACCTTGTGCATAATAGGTGCTTAACATTGTAGGATTATTTTCATTTGTTTGAACAATATAGTATTTCAATAGCAATGGATCATGCAATAAAGACTGTAGTCTTTTCACAATAAATCTGTTCTTTTAGGAAACTCTTTACTTTAAAGGTAATTTTAACTTGACTGCCATCAATACTTAGCACCAAACAAAATATGGAGAAATTCATGTTAAATATCATTTTCAAATTATTTTCAGTATTGTACGTGTATTTTAATTTCTTGCTATCAGATATTGGCAAACTATAATTATGTTGTCAGAAAAACATCAAATATATAACACTGACACTTGCGTATAATAATTAAATTATGCATTTATTGGTGGGCTATAGACATTTTTAAAAACCAATAAAGAAGTTCATATTATGAAGCAGGAACATGCAATTTGTATGATTAAGCTGTGGAAGGACAGGAAATTGGTTTCTAACAATTTCTAATTTGCTCCATCTTTCCCATGTGAATAATCAATATCATATTAAGAATTGTTTATAGCTTCCCCAATTTATAGTATAACCAATACAGAAAATAATTGATTGTTTACATCATTCTCTCCATTTGCATTGTTACTATTTACAGAACTATGGGCCATCACTATTTAGAACTAAATGAATTATTCAAAGAATCATTGTAATTAAATGTGTTTAAACAGGAAGAAAATATTTGATAATTGGATTATTTCCAAAATATTGGAACAGTATCACTTTTATGATTCCTTAGACACCAGAAATAAAATATAATGGTATATCACGTATTGAGATAATTCATTTGACAACCTAAACTATGCAGTTTTTAGCCAAGTATAAGAAAAATGAAAATGTTGTCTAACCAGACAAAATTGATGTCATAAAGTCTATGTAGTAAAGCTGATACACAATTTTTTCTTTTAGAATTTCTCAGTCCTTGGGTAGAACCAACTCACTCTTATTTAGCTATTTTTCTGACTTGGTTATTTCCTAATCCACTATAGAATTAGAATAAGTTGATAGTCAAGAAAGGCCAAAAAAGAAAAAATCTTGACAGTCACAAGAATAGAGTCCAAATAAAATTGCAAAACACAGAGACTTCTGAAACACTTTCTGCATCAGAATCTCAGATATACTATTATCATCCATAATATTTTTAAAGATGGAAATCTTTATTGAGCACCTATGTATGGTATCATAGTTAATCATCACAATAATTATATTGTAGGTAGGAGAACTGAAGCTTACACTGGTTAAAATAATTTTCTACGTTGGTTTGGATTTTTACTTATGTGACTAAGCTGGGCTAAGAATCTTCTCTGAAAAGCATCAGTGTTGTCACCTTGAAAACCCCTGGAGAGTCGGTTTGAGATGGTGAATGGTTGGGATAGATTTCTGATGACAATGATCTGTTCAACCATATTTCCAGATAAAGCAAAGATTCTGAAGCAGGATTCATAACTTTTAATAGGATACCTATAGTACCTGGTTTGTGATAATCTAGATATTCAAATATGTGAAAAATATTATATTCATGAAGGAAAATGGGACTGGCTTTTCACTGAACAAACTGAGAAAAAAAATACTATGTTCATCCACAGGTAAACAAAGACAGGATTATTCACTGAAATGGAAAAACATAGATTATAAATTGGATCTTTAAGTAACAATGAGTCCAAAGATCTGCTGACAATATTATTGTTTGTTTTTAAGGACACCAGAACTTGTAGAAATTTAGACATTGTAAAACATGAATAGCTATAAGTATAGAGTCATTCATAAAGAGGAGAAAAAATGATAGTGTTCTGTCACAATTGTCTTTACTAGAAAATTTTGCAAAGGAGCTGATAACAAACATAAATACTGTGATATGAACAGATATTTTAAAATCAATGTAGTAACTAATATAACTAAACCTGAATGAAAGAAAATAAGAATAAACTCTTATTTGACACTTACTTTCTTTATTGTTTTTATTTCTCACCATGCCTCCTCTTGTATTCTTGATTTCAATAAACTTCGCTAGATTTTTCTCATTTGTTCACTCAGTCTCTCTCTCTTTCTCTCTCATATGTTGATTCATCCATCCATCCATCCATCTTTCCGTCTGAATTTTCCAAAAAATATAAATGAATTGTTGTTTTTGATTGATTCACATTTACAGTACTTTTTCAGCACTTGTTTGCCCTTGAATCCTTACATCTACCTAAGCTAATTTGTATTACTTTGCTATGTAATATGGGGTTACTGGGGCTGTGTTCTCCTTTGCAAGTTTAGTTATCTGACTGCCTGTTACCTATGACCTGTGGAAAGTATCCATGGGAGATTGTCAGTCAGTGTTAGGATATGGGATCTGATTATGGATTATGTGAATTATGTGGGAGTGGAACAGTTCGTTTGTGGATGCAAACTCTCCCAGATAAACCCACCATCTTTTCTACCACTTCTTGTCTATCCTGGGTCCTGGATCCTGATAAAACTACCTTCTCCTTCTGTGCCTCCAGCTTAGGGGTTATAGTGGCCATGACATTAATAATGTTTGGGCTAGTCTGCACTCTTAAATTTAGATGTCAAGCTTTTCTTTCAGTTGAGTAACCAACAATCTGCATTACTCTGTTTAAACAGTCAGTTGGTCTGCGTTATCTGATTAGGCTCTGGTTAACACAGCAACCTCAACATGTTACCTCTTTACTCTAAAATGTTGTTTTGGATGCAGTGTCAATAAACACAGTAATGGTAGAGTCGAGTTTATTTTTGGTATAAAAAGGCTCTGGCTCTGTCAGTTGAGTTTCCTCTACTGTCCTGCCTCTAGAGAATTTGTTTATTTCCAGATAAATTCTCATCATGATAAAAATAGAAATAGAGCTGTTCCACTAGATGTGGAAGGATTTTATGAGATCATTTTAGAGAATTAAGTGTATGTGTAGCTGTTGCATGTGCAGGAAATAGGTGATAGAGAAAAAATGATTAATTTTAAGAAATGTTACTAAGTTTTCCATTTATAGTGTTCAAAAATGCAAAATAAGGAGAGAAATGTTATTTTTAAATGAATGTTTCTGGTATTGTGTGTCTTTGAACACAGGTGCCACTCGAAGTGTTCAAAAGAAACAGGAGCTGTTACTCATAATGGAAGCAGTGACAGTTTATTGCAAAAACCTTATCTCATTTTATTCTGTATTGTCTTTCTTCTCTGGTTTGGTTTCTATACACTTTTTCTCAGTTTTGTTGTTCTAAAACTGGAGTGATTTTTACTAAAAAATTCTGAAACTGAAATTATGGTTGATTCTAAAAATGCATTTAATAATCATATTAAAAGGTGATATTTATTTTATGCTAATTATATGACAGATAGTGGCATATATTACTCATAAATTCTATCTTGAGCTCAGCAGCATTAGTTATCCTTATTTCATAGTAGAAGAACAGGATTAGACGTCAACTTGGAACTCTTTATTCTGATTTCAGATCCTAATCTTTAAATGATTAGGCTATATATAAAATACAGGACTTATTAAATGTTACAAATAGACAAGTATATAATTAATTTATTAATTATCAAATTTCAGATAAAAATAGTACAATTTGAGAGTGATTACTCTGTAAGTACATCATTAATACTAAATGGAAGCCAATAGCTCTTTAGCTCCTATATTTAATAGAAGCAAATTTTATAACTGAAATGTATTTAGGGATTTTCAGAGACAAACATTTAAAGAAATAAATAAAAAGAGACAGAATTCACAAGCATAGAATTAGCTGAATGATTATAATTGATTATTTTATGGGGGATTTCCCTACAGAAAAAAAAAATCCTTGTTTGACTTAGGCATAAATAAGTTCACAAAGTAATTGCATTGTGTATCACTTTCTTTGAATTCTAAACACAGATCAAGGTTTACGCATTAAATCTCAAGTAGTCATTTCTTTTTATTTTTCTGAATTTGTTTACCCTAGCGATTTTTTTTCACATCATTTATTGGTAAAAATAAACTCATTAGAAAATTATTATTGACTCAAAGAAGATGAGAAATGTACATAAATCCTTGACATTTTTCTAGGATGATGTTTCATGCTGAGTTAATGGTCCAATAATTTAGAGTGATATTTTCGTAGCCATGTAGTTAAAATACCTGATATCTGAATCTGAGATAGGGTGTGTGCTCTATAAAAAAAATCTATGCTTTCATTGTTGAAATTAGAGTAGGATTTTACTTAGAGTTGTTTTATCATGTCTGCTTCTGGCTCTGTCTTTCTGCTTAGTGATTATTTTTTTGCCTAAGATACATACTCTCTTCCTCCTACTCATCCATGTCTCTTCTTCCCTTTCTTCCTAAATACAACCCAGCTTAAAGTCCTTCAGAGAAATTTGAGGCTCTCTTTTGTAGGTGAGTTTTTTGCATTTTTATCCTTCTCTGTGATTGTCATAATTAAATACATGTAATTCCCACTTACTGAGACATTGTTTAACCAACAATCAAAAACTTGGATAGCATCAAATAATTCTAAAGAAAGATCTGACAAAGTTTTTGTTTCCAAATCTGCAGTATAAGAGATCTAGGAGCCAGGAGGAGTAATATGGTATCCAAATACCATTTAAAGAGTTTATTTTGGAAATCTCCTTCCAACCCTGCTCAGGTATTGGCCTTTATTATTCTAATTTACTTTATGAATATTTCTTCTCAGTTTGTCTTTCAACTTGCTCATGAACTAGTTGGGGGTTTAATTGTGTACCCTAAAAATAAGTTATACAATCTCTTTGTATATATAATTTGTTATAAGCAAGTTAAGATGACGTCGTGAAGTCATTGATCCAATATGGCAGGGGTTCTCATAAGAAGAGAAAAATCTGTGCAGAAATATACACAGAGAAGAGACGTCATGTGAGGACAGACGATAACCACATGAAGGCAGAGACTGAGTTATACTAGGCAAGGAAAAATTCTCCTACAGGTTTCTGAAAAGCATAATTCAGCCAACATCTTGACTTTAGGACTTCTGGCTTCCAAAACTGTAGGATGGCAAATTTCTGTTGTTTCAAGTCACTTAGTTTATGGTACATTATTCCAACAGCACTAAGGAACTATATAACCCTTGACTTCGATCACACAACATATACAATTTTATTAATATCCACTATTTTGGGTTTGACAAAGCTTTAGTTTTTTCAATGGGTTTGTCTTTGTTGTTACAAGTATACTAAGAACAGTGCACACAGCTCCAACAATTGGCATAGTCCTTGTGTCATGAATATGGATACAACATGTTCATTCACTGAATCTCATGAATTTCATTCTTAGATTGACCTTCATGTCCTCATTATTGCTCTACTCTATTTTGATATCCAACTGTAAGAAAATTAGTTCTTCTGATTCCCCTGTTCCATAGGTGATTTGAAGCAGCAAATGAGTGGGAAGGAAGAGATTCAAGAAATGCAATCAGAATAGGAATTATTCTGTAGCCACAAAGTGAGAAGTTTAAAACCTGCCTTAGAATGTAAATTCTATTACTAATAACCTAGAGATTGGGAATTTGACTTACTTTCTCCTTCTCTCATTTATTAAATAGAAAACCACAGCACCACTCTTATGACAATTAATGATGTAACATTTGACAAATAACCAGCTCAGCTAAGTGTACGGTAGGAATTTACTGTCAATTTGGTTATTACTCCTCTTATTTCAGAGGATACACCAGTCTAACATCACTAAATATAAGAAGAAAGCTTGTTCCTACATTTTTCTTCAGTGCTATAATTGCTAAGCATGAATCTGACCTTGAATCTTTAATAAATAATTAAATTATCCTTAGTAATTAGCAGGAGTTTATACAACTGATTTTGGAACTTGACATCCATTTATATTCATAGGAGTACATTGGAACCATTACATATCCATCATTTCTGTTATGAAGTCTTCTTAAACACTCTATCAGTGAAGTAAATGTTACCTGCCTCAGTTACTTAGACTATTTTCCAGTTGGTGTACCCATGCTCTGTGATGTTCTTCAGGGTTGGTAAATTTAATTTTTGGGTTCCTTGCCTTAATTCTAAATCTTATATTCCAAATGGAAATGTGTCTAAGATAGTATTACGAAGGCCAAAGCCTCAGAATGCAAAGTAAAAATAAGAAACAAAAACAAAGTTTCTTGAATTAACTATTTTTTTCTCAATTTTTCCTAAGTTTGAAAATGGGAATAGCATTCTCCATTCTCCTACTTCCTAAGAATTCTAAATAGGTTCATCAAAAAATAAATCCACTAGACATTTATACAATGCCTGTAACTCATATGTATTTGAGTTACAAGTCCTTTATGAATATAAACAGTAGCATTAGTATACAGATATGACCAGTGTAGTCTTTTTTAATCAAATAATTAATTAGTGTTAAAAGTCAAACATTAAGAAACCAAGTTCTAGATTTATTGGATTTTTTTTTTTAATCGTAGTCACAATACTGATTTTAGTTTCTCTTTGAACTACTAACAAAATTCAGGGAAGCGTTTTATACAGAGACTGGCCTAAATTGTGTAAATATTAATTCATTTATTCAATAAATATTTATTCAGTGACAGATATTGTACTAATTGCTACAAATAGAGTGGTGAGTATAAAGAAACTTATTTTCCTTTGGCTTTCCAGAGCTTACAATTGACCTGAGGCAAATTTGTCTTAGGCATTTGTTTTACTTTCTTTATTTGTTTTATTTTCCCCTACAGAACTCTTCTATCAGTTCCACTTTCACTGATGACCCCATCATCCCCTTACTCGACTCACTTTTGCTCTTATTAAATGACAATCATTTGCCTAGTTAGAGAGTTGACTCCAGTTTTTACTGATAAATTTATTATTGATATAATTCCAATATATTAAGAAAATCTGGAAAACTAAATAAAAAGCTTAAAGAAAAATTCAAAAAAATTTAAAGAAGATCTGTAATAAGCATATATTTCAAAAAGACCTAAGTACACTTAATACTAATTAACTGTAGAACTAGAGAATGTGCTTATTAAATTATATAATAAATTAACTATTAAATGAGGATTATGAATAAACAAAATAAGCCTCTCATTTTTAGCTTGATTTCAGCTTTTTGAATTCTTCTGAATTCTCTTCTAGAAATTATGTTTCATTGAAATGAAGGAAGGGAAGGAAATATGTTGTCAGTGCTGCCTTCACCAAATGGGAAGAACTTCCCTACCATTCACTACCACTGCCAACAAAGAAATAACCCTCAACAATTCATTCTGATAAAGAGTTGAGAATCAAATATTTTATTTCTATTGACAACTGTTCCCTAGTCATTCATTTTGTGAATTAAAAACAAATCACTCATGAATAATTTGTATTTACATGCTGCCTTTCTTCTGAGAAGCTAAAAAGATTTAAACTCTTTCTACTTCAGTTTTTTTCTAAAGGTTAAAAAAAAATTATAATGCCAACCATTGCCCCATAATGTTACAAATGAAAGCCTTTAAATCACTTCAGTCAGTTCTGATAAATAATGCCAGCTATAAAATACTATTATTAACCATACATTGATCACAAGATGTCCATCATTAAGAAATAACTTTAAAACTCGGAAATCTTCACTGTTGTTTTGAATAGTAGAAGTACTTGATTAGAAAGAAGGCATGGATTTTGAAACTTCAAAACTGAAATGTCAGATAGTTACAGTGAATTTACATGGGGAATAAATGCAAGAAGGAAAAATGTGCATTAAACTTACCACTACCCATTACTTCTTCCTCACTGCCTATTCTATTTTTTTTTAATGCATGGCATTATTCTTTGGATAAAGCATCCATTTAACTGATTGCTATGTTTTAAACAATTTTGAGAATGTGATGGGATGGCCATTCCTTATGCTGTCCGGGTGTTCCTGGCTGATTCTGATGGCTTAAGTGAACGCAGCGGCAGGGAGAGACGCTGTAGGGAGTAACACTAATCATAGGACACCACAAAGCCCAAAGTAACTGCTATTTTTTTCCCTTCAACTTTTTTCAGTTAAATTCGTTGTTGGTATATTCATAATTCATAAAAGCCCAAGGAGAGAGGGCTTTTATTCCACAAGCATTTATTGAGATACCCCACGATACTTTCGTTTTTGGTCTACCAACAAATCAACAGTTGGTTATGGCACATCTCAAAATGTAACACGGCTCATTACAGCGTCAAATTGCACTCGATTTTCTTCTTTGATTTTTTGAATCTTTTAGATCTCCTGAGGCATAGCACAATGAAACCATTGTTTTTATCCATCACATTTAAAATCTCTACTCTTTTTTAAGGAAATAATTTAAGCCAGATCCTTAACAAGTGTTTCAGGTTTTGGTTTTAATTTTGGAATGCATGTTGTAAAACAAAAAAGTAAAATATCTGCAAAAGATGCAATTAGCCATTTTATTATTGAGAGAGATACTGTCTAAACGAAACCTAAATCTCACCGTAGCTGTAAGGTTGAGCCATCCCAATTTTTTGATTTATAAACATTGAGGGTCTATTTCTTCCAATAGCCATCATTACAACTCTCTTGGGTAAAATCACATTTGGTGGCTCTTTAGTGACATCTGGGTTGGATGCATAGCTTTTGCATCACACATATCTCATTATGGTAATTAAGACACACTTTCCTCATTTTATTTTGCTTTGTTTTAAATTTAATGTCAATCTGTATTTAAAGCTTGATTTCTCCTCTCCCTAATTACATACTGAAGTGGAGGTCATAGCTTTTGGGAATGGATGAAAGAAGGAAGACTTGCACAATAAAATGAACTCTATATCCTCTTCTAATCACTGGCTCCTCCATTAGTTGTAACAAGGGGCAAGGAAGAGGATGAAAATAGCAAGTGTTTCTTTACTAAACAAGTTTAGAAGCACGCTTCCTCCCTGGTTGATGATCCTGTGTCTCTGGCTAACACGGCCTGGTACTCAGTATCCTCTCTGAGTATTTAAATGCCAACTCTTTCGTGGTGCTTGTGTGGATACAACTTCAGAGAAGTTCAACAAGTACGTTCCCACTTCATCATTCCCTGATTTTTGAGATTCAATCCTGCTAAACATAACTCCTGTATGTGCCCACATTGTTCCAGCCAATGCTAGTGGCCAGTCATCTTCCCGAGGGTCTTTTGATGCTGAGTCTCCCTGACTGATATTTTTAATGGGAAGCATGGGCTAAATGGCTCACGTCCAGAAAACCACTTCAGAGTCCAGTCACTCACTACCGTATCAGTAGATCGGTTGACTAAACAGATATACAGCCTAAGAGCTAAATGTCAGTCTTTCTACAGGCTTGACTAATTCTTACAAGGGATTCTCTTAAAGCAGCCCCAGATCTCAATCTCTCCAGGAACACTGTATTCCCTAAACAGCTTCCACATCATTCTTTTCATTCTCTTTTTGAATGAAATGAGGCCACTGTGATTAACTGTGTTGATTTTACTAAACGGTTTATATAATTCTCTACTGGGATAGTAGGCCTCAAGAGCACACTATTCTTAGAACTCAGTATTGATTCTGCAAATATTTATTGAGCACTAATAATGTGGAAAGAATTGCTGGTAAAAAAAAAAAAAGCATACAACATTTTAGTCTTAGGAGTAAAAAGTCCTATAGAAAAAACTATAGCAAATGAGGAAAAGGATTTTGGAGGAAATGGGTTTAAGAGGATTCGATGGTGATGATGGTTCTGTTTAAACCAAGATAGTTAATGAGACTCTTGCTGAGAAGAGATTATTTGAGCATAATCATGATGAAGATGAAGGGTTAGGCTATAGGGATATTGGAGTGGAGTCGGGGAGAGGGTCCCAGTCTGATGGAAAACAAGTGCAAAGTCCCGAGGCAGGAGCATTGTGACTTGTTCAAGAAGCCAAACGTAATATGGAGGTATTTCCTGCTATCCATTTCCAACCTTTTGTCCCCAGTTAAATGCAGGTGTTTGACAGTTAACATCACCCTGTTCCACAATATTAAGGACAAATCAGTGTTAAACTGTTGTAGGCATGTCCTGAAGTGGGTTAATATAACAAAGATATCATAGACTGAGAGGCTGAAAGAACAAAATTTATTTTTCATGGTTTTGGAGGCTGGCAAGTCTCCAGATCAAGATCCAGCAGATTCAACATCTGGTGAGATCCTGCTTCCCAGGTTGTAGACAGCTGTCATCTCGCTGGGCCCTTGCATGCCAAAAGACAGATAATCTCTTCTGTATTTCTTTTTATAACCTCATTTATGAAAACTCCACCTTTATGACCTAATTACCTCCCAAATGTCTCACTTCCAAATACTGTCATATCAGAGATTATGCCTTCAACATATACATTTCGGGGGAACACAAACATCCAGTTCATGCCAGAACATGATAAAACCACTTGAGCAAGATTCTACAGTCACTAACATCAATGCCAAACTGTATACTCTGTGACTTTTTAAATATACAAAGTTAACATTAAAAAAAACCCCACTGTTTAGCATATAATATGTTAATAATTATCTGCTAAATGGGAGAATTAAAACCATTTATTAGAGATAGAGAATTTTTTTATGAAAATAAACAATTTGGCTATTTTTCTCATCGAGTTTCTACAACTGAATTTTCTTTTGACTTCCTGTTATTTCTGTGTGTCTAGTAACCTTTCCCAGTAAGTAGTTGGTAATATTTTCCTTTGGTAGGAGCTTACTGATTTTCTGACAGTATGAAAATCACTATACTTATAATTTGCATCTTAACGTTAGTTTGGTTTTAAACTCTTCTAAATAAAGAAAAAATGAAGTTTTGAGAAATAGTTTTCTTGCTGAAGGTTATAACAGTTAGTGTTGGGAAGAATTACAGTGTTTACAGAGTCTTGGATGATATTGCAGATAAACTAAGCACTTGCTCAAAGAATTGAAAAAGATAGAAAAGGGAAATAATTTGATGTTTGGAAACACTGGCTGAAATCATCATTTTGGATTATGCAAGGGGTTGCAGAGCTTGCATCATAATATTTTCAGAGCTTTTTTTCTTCTGATTATTTGTATCTGTTCTTGGTTAGTTCGGGTAACAGAGGTTGGCTGTAACCAGGCTTTGACATGAACAAGTTTGGCCACTTTGGGCAATCTCTCTGAGGCTCACTCAGCTACATCAGCTGTAAAATAGCAATAATTACACCAATGTTGCAGGTAAGTATAAGGGGTAAATGAGAAAATACAAAAACCTTGGTAAGAACGTATTAAGAACTCAGTAAAAGCAAATACCACCATTCTTAGCAGAAACAAATCTGGGGTTCCAAATTATACCTGCCTCACTCTAAACCCTATACATTGAGCCACTGTACACAATGACAGCTACATTTTTTTCCCCAGGAAGTTCACAGTGATAGCCTGGTGTCATACACAGATGTCTATTTGTGTACGGCTTCCATTCTTTATTTTTCCGTGTCTTTTACAGAACAGGAAGAAGTAGCACCTGCAAATAGGTGTTCCATTAAAAGACCAAGGCTATTTACTGCAGCCTTGAAAGAGCTCTCTCTTTTCATTTTTAATATTTTGTGAAAAAACATTCAATCATCTATTCCCTCTGGCAGTTTCAATTTATCCAAATTGCAAGGAAACATCTTAAGGTGAAAACTTCACTACTGTGGGTTTCCTTTGAACGAAAGTGATGAAGAACAAAGAGTAGGCTTTACCATCTTATTTGCTAAGACACCTGGAGAGAAATAATTCTCACTATCATTCCCTACAGCCTATGGCTTTTACAAATATAACATCTGACAATGGTTTATTTTGGCCTCAATTCACAATTGGGAGTTAAATCCTGAGGACACAGTAAGTATTTACAAGTTGTGGGAAAAGAGGGTAAAAATGGAACAGTCGACAGCTGAAGTCTCTTACCGGTATTACAAAAGATCAGTCATATACAAGGACCTACTACCCAGAATTGGATACAAATGAAATCTATGTATTTTTCACCATACATTTTAGTAACAACAAAAATTTGGGGGAAATAGCATGATATTTATAATAAAATAATTATATAAATCTAAGTTTTGAGCAGATTCCCCTCCTCTCCTTAACTATCTACACAGTATATAAACTCCTAGCATAGACATAATAGAAACTTAGAGTTATTGCAGTTAAAGATGTTGATTTCAAATACTGTTGATTACAAATATTTTCAAAAACAAATGAGACTGTTTTTCACATTAACCTTAAAAAGCATTCCAATATAAAAATAAATTAATTGGGTGCTTTAATAAAACAAGTTATTTTATAAGTTCAAATTTAAAATATGTATACAATAAAAGTCAGTCCATGGGGGAAAAAAATGCCCTGTTTTGATAAACACACAAGTTGGCAGCGGTTGTTGTGGGTGACAACTGCAGTTTGATATGTTTCAGTATCCAATTTATTTTTTCTTTTTTGACTTACACCATTTTGCAAATAGAAATCCACACAAAGAACTCAAAGTTAATGAAAGAAATTTTGAATAGGACTTTTGGAAACCTCAACACACCTGCGATTTAAGCAAATGAAGGTATCTGAAATGGAAGTAACAGATTTTTGAATTAAATTTCAAGATCTACTTTTCTCATTTCTGGTAAATAATGTAATAGAAAATACCCCAAACTGACAAAGAAGCACAAAAATCATATTTCAATATGATTATCCTTATGACTTATCGATACATCAGGAGTACAGAAAAATCGCATTTTCAGCAAATAACTGAGTAGTGAAGATCACATACGCCTGAGAATTAAGTAGTATTCATTTAGCAGGCACTTACATGCTTCCTAATAATTTTCCTAGGTTCGATTAGATGATTAAATATGCCCACCTTTGTTGAAAAAAATCAAATACAGAATTCCAGTCATTCTTAGTTACATATTTGTAAGAAATTGTATTATATGCACAGAGACAGCAGGGGGAAAAGCCTAGTTTCTGATGTTAGCAGAAAAGTACCCAATGACATAAACGAGCATTTACAAAATACTAGTATTTGGTGTTTATCAGAGTTAAAGTCTTTTCCAAGATTTTCACTTTTATACTTTTAATATTACTTAAAACATGTTAAAAATAAAGTTCTAATTAGATTTAGAGAGACCTTGAACACCTGAACACAATTTGAAAATCTTGGCTCTAAGCTCAGTGTACTTTACCTCTAGGAGACAGAGAGACAAAGACAGAGATAGAGAAATAGAGATGTCATATTTTAAAATGCTTTGCCAGAAACTAAGCAAGAATTGAGATTCTCTTACATTTGCTTCAACTTTAAAAAAATATGGGCTGGGCACAGTGGCTCACGTCTATAATTCTAGCACTTTGGGAGGCAGAAGCGGACAGATCACCTGAGGTCGGGAGTTTAAGACCAGCCTGACCAATATGGAGAAACCCCATCTCCACTAAAAATACTAACGATTACCTGGGTGTTGTGGCACATGCCTGTAATCCCAGCTACTCGGGAGGCTGAGACAGGAAAATCACTTGAACCCTGGAGGCAGAGGTTGCGGTGAGCCAAAATTGTACCACTGCACTCCAGCCTGGGCAACAAGAGTGAAACTTGGTCTCAAAAAAAAAAATGTATCTCACTTTGCCTTCATTCAGTGGTTCTCAGATAACATGATTTTGATGCCTATGGGACATTTGACAGTGTCTGAGACATGTTTTGTCATCGCAACTGAAAGAAGATGGTGCTACTGGTATCTACTGAATAGATTCCTGGTGTGCTACTAAATGTCCTGCAATGCACAGAACAGTCCCCGCAAGAGAAGAATTTTCCAGCCCCAAATCTCAATGGGTCTTATGGTTGAGAAACCTTGCATTAGACCACTAACGTTAAATTGAAGCTTGCATATTATTATGATTTTCTACTGGAAACTACATGGAAAAATTCTATTTTAATTCATTCTTTCATTATGTAAACTGGAGCTCAAAATAATACCAAAAACTACATAATATTTGATACCTAAATGTTTTAAAACCACAGAAAATACGTATACCACAGATGTTTCAAAGTTTTTAAGAGTGCTTGGAATAATCTTCACACAACTGTGGAGTCTAATGACAACGCCATGGTTAGACAGGCAAAACAATAACACATAATCATCCTGTCCTTCCATATTATTTGTCATTTTGCACGACTACTGATCATGTAGTTTTCTGGAGCTCTACACTTAAGCAAGGTCGTGAACCTCCATACACTCTGGTATTTTGTGTTTACAGAGGTTATGACTTCCATGTGTTGTTTCAGTAACAAAATGACTCTGCTTGTTCCTGACTTCAAAACTCATCCAGATTATTTGATCTAGATGTTTTTGGACATAAGATTTTGTAGGTCATTTCTTGAAGGAGGCATTCTTGTCATAAATTATATCTCTGAAAATAACCTCCATTTTATAACTAGCAGGACCTTTCGTTATTTTTAAAGAAAGAACACCATCACAAACACTCCGTAAGTGTAGTTCTATATGATGAAAGCTTCTATCATGCATAATTACAAAGCCTCTTAAATGCATATGCCATATTACTCTTTATAGTAATTCATAAGAGAGGCTTTCAGTCATCATTGAGCTATGGAAAACTGGAAGTCGAAATTCGCAAGTTAATGTCTTGCCCTTTTCTGACAGCTCGCCAGATTTTCACACTATAACTAACACTTTGCCTCATTCAACAACTGAACTGTTGACAAGGGCACTTAAGCTAGTCAGAAGAGAAAAAAAAAATCAAGTACATCAAAAGCTAGTGAATAAGAAGGAAAAGTAATAAAATTAAAGAAACCAATAAAATAACTCTCAGCTTTTCATATTGCTAACATCAAATAACCCAGTCAAGTTTTTCCAAATCAGTTATGCTATATATTAAATACAATACATATTTTTTCTCCTAACATATATATTTTAAGCTAGTTGGGTGGAAAAGTTGATCCTTAGCACCAAGTATTGTTTTAAAGGAAAGTTCTAGTCTTAAACTCATTTGTTTAATATGTCAATATATTTCTATTTATTGATTGACTTTGTTAGAAATATTTTCTGTGAATATATTGACTTTTATGACAAGGGCAAGAAAATTTCTTTGTAAAAATTAAAGACATACTCAGAATATTTTCTAGAAATTGGTGCAGCATTCCAGCTCAGCTGGTGTGCATTAACTAATAAATTCTATTTTTAAACCCAGCAGTCATTTCACCCATCTCAGTTCAGAATCTGTGCTTCAAGCCAAAGTCCATTTGCAATCTTGAGTTACTTGCTCTCAAAGTTACTTGCTCTCAACCTGTCCAGTACATTAACAAATAAATCCATATTGCATTGATAATATGCTTCGGTTTTTAAGTTTGGGTCTCCTATCTTGACTACTTATCTCTACCTTAACCTCACCATAGGCATCATCCTTAAGAACATTAGAGGCAGACAGAGATTTGAAATGTTAAATTTATCAGCACAAACAAATGGAATATTTAACACAGAAAGTATTATTAACATATTTAATTCAAGAAAAATAGCTAAAGGATCTTTGAAACTCATTGTATGAAAAGGCTAAGTTATGGCATATATGGTAATATCTTAATTATAGCTTATCATATTCTGCCAGACACAATGGCTCATGCCTCTACTTCCAGCATTTTGGGATACCAAAGCTGGCAGATCACTTGAGGGCAGGAGTTCGTGACCAGCCTGGCCAACATGGTGAAACCTTGTCTCTACTAAAAATACAAAAATTAGCCAGGTATGGTGACAAGTCCCAGCAACTTGGGAGGTTGAGACAGGAGAATTGCTTGAACCTAGGAGACAGAGGTAGCAGGGAGCCGAGATAGCGCCACTGCAGTCCAGCCTGGGTGACAGAGCAAGATTCCATCTTAAAAAAAAAAAAAGAATAAGAAAGTAATATATTCAATTCTTTCTTTGTAAATAATTCTGTAAGGAAAATAAAAGTACCTTGGAGTATATAAATCAAATACATGGCTTAAAACTCTTCAAAACCTAAAGTGTAAAGTTAATTATACTTTATTCGTGATTAGGAAAGTATATTTTTAAGATTGCCACAAAGTTGATCACACCCAAGGAATAGAGAAATTGTATAAGAATAAATTCCTTTCAGTGCATATATAGAGCTTCTACGGGACTGGGGCCTTCTTGTTCTATCACCAGAAGCTTGAGTTTTCTTGTCCAGAGCAGATTTGTAGCAACTTGAATGGAGCTAGAGACCATTATTCTAAGTGAAATAACTCAGAAAATCAAACCTGCATGTTCTCACTTGTAAGTGGGAGCTAAACAGTGAATAAACATGGGCATACAGAATGAAATAATAGAGTGTGGAAACTCCCCAAAGGGGAAGAGTGAGGAAGTGGTGAGGATTGAACAATTACCTATTGGGCACAATGTTTACTACTGAGGTGATAGGCGTACTAAAAGCCCAAACCTCACCATTATGCAATATATTAATGTAACAAACCTGTACATATACCCTCTGAAAGTATAATAAAAATAAATAAATAATTTCACAAAAGAAAAAAATACTAAAATAAAAATAAAAGATTTCCTTTGTAAATGCATTTTATTCTCCACAATTAACTTTATTTTATTATTCTTTAACTTTGAGGCAAGATGGTACAATGATTAGAAAACTAAGCATATTTGGGTTTTAGTCTTATTTTCAACATATCAGTCAGCCAGAGTTTCCATATCTGCAAAACACTATTAATAGAATCTAGAACATAGAATTGTTGACAAATTAAATGAGATCATGCTGTAAAGAAATTAGCACTTTTCTTGCACATAAAAAGCTTAACAAACAAAATTTACTACTGTGTTGGCTTGAAATTATTAATAACTATGGAGTTTGATGATATTCAACAAGAATTGTTGTAATTGTAGATGAATGGTAATTCTATTCTTTTTTGGGACTCCCAATTTGAAAAATAAAGCTTCCCCATGAAAAAAACCCAAATCCACATAAGAAAATGTCTAGAACATTCAAAGAAGGAAATTGATGATTCTCTCCTGAAAGAATACAAATAAAGCCTACTGTATTTAGAAAGAAGTGACCTATTTATACAGCTATTCTAAGGGCTCAATGGAAAGATCTACAATGGTCTATAATTGGTAACAAGAACTACAAATTCAGAATAAATTATTTTCTACCAGATCAATCTGTGTGACACAAAGGAAAATAAAAACGTTGTATAAAGAAGCTCTGCAGCCAATAATTATAGAGATCGGCTCTTAACTCCACTTACCATTTCTTTAATAAGGAGGACTAGAGACAGATCTTGGTATAGTATTTCTTTTTCATCAAATAAAATATAAATCCTAAGCTGTATGTCAATCTCTGTATTTTGGACATATTTCATTTCATAGATTATTTATCCATCTAGTACATAATTATTGAGGTTTTATTTCCACCATTTACTATGCCAAGAAGCATTGAGAGTATATTGGTAAGCAAGACACTTAGACGCTGCTCTTGCAGGCACTGCAATATAAACAGGAAGATAGATGTTGAATTAGTATGTTCAGTATTAACCAAAATAGTTAACAAATGGAAGTTATTTGGGACTAAAAGTTAGGAGAAACAAAGAGACAAGGATATACTAGATACAAAAATAGCATTTAGAAAAGTGTAGCATCAAGAGTGTATGTGACCCCTTTAAATAACTGAAATAATTGCTGTGTGTCTGGAGACAGATTAATGATGACAGTTTACTGAAAAAAGGGGAATAGGCAGGAACATATCAAGAAAACCGATTATTTGCAAACAGATAACCAATTTGGTTATTTGAAAATTTTATATCTTTCAAAGAGTACGAGTTGGCACATGTGAAACCAGCCTACAAGTTGCTATTCACTCATTCAACAAATATTTATTGAATGCTTAACATTTCCCATGAATTGAGATACATGCTCAAAGTAGAAAATGTTAGCAAGAGATGTACCTGGTCAAATAGAACTGCCATCTAGTGGTAAGAAAAACAAACTGGTAATTACAATAAAATGTAATACGAACGGTGACACAAAGCAGGGGCAAATACTATAGTCTATGAAGTGTTGTCTTTGAGGAGCGTATAAGTTTTAATTTGAGACATGAAGAGTGTGTAAAAGCCCAGGGTAGGAGAAAGGGGTTAACCAGAGAAACAGTATGACTGTTGAAGAAGATGAATATGACACCACTCAAACACTAAAGACAGTGGAATATCTCACGTAAAGGGAGCAATGAAAATGGATGAGACTAGAATTGTAGGTGAGAGTCTGGATGATTTCTGCTGCCATAATTCTAAGGCCCAAAGTTAGCAAAATAAGTCAGGCATCTTTACTTCCTGATTTCTTGCTAAATAAAACATCAATATGTAGATGCTACATATTAAATTATATTCAACAACTTATACCTGTAGTTTGAGGTTCTGGGGTACATACAAAATTCGAGACATGGTTTGCTACAATATACTTACAAAATGACGTTCTCATGACATTAGTCACCTAAAAAAGCGAAAGTAGACTAAAGAAAAATAAAGTCATTGTTAGAGGATAAATGTACTGAGAACATGAGAGTTACAGAATATAATACTTAGGACTGAATTTTGAACCTTTAAGATTGCTAAAGGTTCAAAATGGTTAAAGGATCAAATGCCTCTCCCCTTTGGGAGATATAAATAACAGGCTAGTCTTCACTTGCATCAAAGGATACTTCAAATGAAAGCGATTTCTTTCTTTATACAACCCCTCCTGGGTTGTATATATTTTTGTTTATAAGATTATCAAATTTTTCTTTACGAAAAATTGTTTTTCATCAACTTTGTGGTTTACTAGTCTCAATTAATTTTCCTATATTTTGCCAAAGAAACTGAAACATTAATTAAGTTTCTGAAGCAAACATTTACAAAAATTTAAAATTTTTAATTGCTTAGCTCAGAAAAATAAATTTAAGAGAAACTTTCCAACTACATAATGGTTGTTATAAACTTCACTTGATTGTGTTAATACACTGACTTTTCTTTGTTTAACATACAGAAAGTGCTTTTTAAATTGATATCAATATATTCATTTTTCAGCACTGAGAATAAGTGAACTCCTATCTTCTTAAATAAATGATTTGTAATAAAATTTTATTTATTTTCTTGTGTTTATATGTGTCTTTTTTTTACCTTTTTGTATATCTAAGCAAAGTAAATTTTCATCTAAGTAAATGTTGAATGGTAAATATAATGACACAGATATGAAAACAATGTGAATAGGTGGGATTATAAAAAAGAAACTTTCTAAGATTGTTAACATTTTTTTTCTATTCTGACCATTTCATAGTTGCTTCTCATAGTTGCTTCTCTTCTGACAAGCTGATTTTTTAATATTATGGATATTCTTGAAATAAAAACATCTGCCTGTTTTGTCATGAACTAATAATGAATCGATATATTTTCTTAACATTTACAGATTTATTGAGTTATAATCTGCTGATAAAAATTATACAAGAGCATTTCTTCCATGCTGTAAGAGAGAAACAAATTAAACCTCTTGGTAACATCCAGTTTGGCTCATTGCAACACTCAAAGAAGACTCATCTACGTAGCAGTTTAGTTAAGGATTTCAGATTTATTCTGGTTATGGCAAAATAGCCCTGAAAGAATTACAGGTGAAAAACATAAATTTTTAGCAGAGTTTTGGCATCTCTTTTACATGTGCATGTGCACACGCACACAGACACAGACACACACACACACACACCAGCTAGTAGTTTCAAATATATGTTTATGTATAAATTACTTAGCATACCTTTTTTACACTCTTGGATGAATCGCTTTGTGAACTTTATGATTAAATAAATAGTCCCTTTCACTAGCAGAAAAGTGCCTGAAAGGAGAATATAAGTGAGATCTCTGTGGACAGCCCTATGATTAGTGCAGAATGAGTGGGTCATATCCATGGAGAGATGTGTGTGCGATATGCAGCTAGTGTCAATGATAGTGGAATGAATCTGCATGCAACTCCAGGGGCAATCAGTAAATGCTTATGAGAGTATGTTAGTCAGCTGTTGTTCATATTCTCTCCCCATCTTGCCTAACCCTTGCTTGGAATCTGGTCTAGTTCCCCATGGCCTTTCCCTGTGTCAACACCATTTTCAGAGTACTTTCTTTACTAAGGACAGTCTGGGGCTCCACTGTACCTCCACACCACTGTCTTTTGACAGAAAAAGTGAACTTTCACATAAACTTTTACTACACCAGTCCTGGAGTATGAAAATGACCAGCAAGTATACATATCTGAAAATAGACCAAATTATAATATAACATAAAACATCACAGGGAATAGAATGTTTGGGTTCAAACACCAGTCGAACTCCTTTACTATTTGTGTTCATTTTTATGGTTAATTTTGTGTGTCAACTCTACTGGGCCACAGTGTACCCAGATATTTGGTCAAACATTGTTTCCATAAAGACGTTTGAAGATGTGATTAACATTTTAAATGGTGGATTAGGTGAAGAGTGCCCTCTCTAAGGTAGATAGGCTTTGAATAGAACAAAAAGGTTGACTAACTCTTCTCCCCCAACCCGCCCAGTGAAAGAGAACTCTTCCTGCCTGACTGCCTTAGAATGGAGACATCAGCTTTTATCCTGCCTTCAGACTCAGTCTAAAACATTGTATCTCCTGGTCTCCTGGTCTCTAGCTTGCCAACTCACCCTGCCTATTTGGGACTTGCCAGCCTCCAAAATCGTATGAAGCTATTTATTTTATTGTATTTTTTAATTTTTACTTATTTATTTTTTTGAGATGGAGTCTTGCTCTGTCGCCCAGGCTGAAGTGCAATGGTGCAATCTCAGCTCACTGCAACCTCTGCCTCCCGGGTTCAAGTGATTCTCCTGCCTCAGCCTCCCGAGTAGCTGGGATTAGAGGTGGCCGCCACCATGCCTGTCTAGTTTTTGTATTTTTAGTAGAGATGGGGTTTCACCATGTTGGTCAGGGTATTTTTTTATGTTTACTTTTTAGAGACAGGGACTCACTTTGTTGCTCAGGCACAAGAGCAGTGATATGATCAAAGCTCACTGCAGCCTTTGAACACTTGAGCTCAAAAAATCCTCGTCTCAGCCTCCGAAATAGCTGGAATTACAGGCATGCACTACCACACACACCTAAATTTTTAATATTTTTCTGTCAATGGGGTCTCACTGTGCTGTTTATGCTGTTTTTCTAACTCCTGGCCTCAAATAATCCTCCTTCCTTGGCCTCCCAGACAACTGGGATTACAGACGTGAGCTACCATGACCAACTGAGCCAATTCCTTTCCTTCTTATTCAAATGGAATATAAACATATTCTTCTTCAAATAAAATATAAATATATTCTTCTTTACATAGAATATATTTATTCCATTTGTATATGTATAAAGATTTATTTTATCAATATATATACACACACACAGACATACGCTATGTATCTGACGATCTTTGACTAATACAAAAAACTTTAGCAAATTACTTAATTTCTCTATGCCTTAATTACTTCATATGTAAAATGGTAAAAACCATAGGATCTACCTATCTTAGTGGCTGTGAGGATTTAATTAATTAACCAGGTTCTTAATTTCTTTATCATTCAACTGATGTTAGCTATTTTTAACATTGTGTTCAAAAACTTATTAAAATGTTAAAAATATAAGCATTTAAATTCCTACTTAAAAAATAAAATTTGACAATATTACTTTAAATTTTGCTGATATAAAAGTAATTAAGCAACTAGATTACCTGATTGACTTTGTATTTTTAAAAATGAAATCACTGTTACTAGAATATATATATCTCTAAATGTATGTTTTACTTTTAGAGAGAAAAGAATCCAAAGGCTCCTTCAAATCAAAGGGAATATAAACCTTAATATCCAAAGCATCAAGTGGTTAATGATCACTTAAGTTAAGCAGATTTTTGTCTAACTGTAGCATGAAAAGGTGAGAAAGGAAGATTCGAGTAATGACTCACCAAACTTTTCATCAGCTTTCAAATTGACATTCTTGTTTATTTTATATTGCTAAAAGTACAGGGTTTGCAAACTGCATTGATTAAAATAATCTCAACGTTTACATAAAAAAGATTTTTGAATTATTGCTGAAAAGTGGTCTCTAAATAGTATAACCATATCCAAACCCCTGGATTTGTGAATATTACCTTATATGGCAAAAGAAATAATTTTATGTTACATGGCAAAATATGTGATAAAGATAAAGATTTTGAGAAAAGCCATTTATCCTGGAAAACCTAAGTGAAACTTATATAAAATCACGGTTTTCTTAAAATTATTTTTATTTTTTTGAGAGAGTCTCCGTCACCCACGCTGGAGTGCAGTGGCACTATCTCAGCTCACTGGAACATCTGCCTTCTGGGTTCAAGTGATTCTCCTGCCTCAGCTTCTTGAGTAACTGGATTACAGATGTGCACCACCATGCCCAGCTAATTTTTGTATTTTTAGTAGAAACTGGATTTTGCCACATTGGGCAGTCTGATCTTTCACTCCTGGCCTCATGTAATTCTCCCACCTTGGCTTCCCAAAGTAGTGGGATTATAGGCATGAACCACTGCACCTGGCAGAATAACATGAATCTTTATAAGAAATAAAGGGGGAACTTTGGAAAGAGAAAAGGTCAATGTCATGGAAGAGGCAGAGATTGGAGTGATTGTGGCCACAAGTCAAGATAAACCTGCAGCTTCAGAAAGTTTAAGTTAAAATATTCCCTCTTAGTGTCTTAGGGAGCTGGTCCTGCTGATATACCTTGATTCCAGACTATGGCCTTTAGAACCGTGAAAAAATACCATTTTATTATTTTAATGCACCCAGTTTGTGATAATTTCTTACAGCGGCCTCAGGAAACAAACACACTGCCCTTCATCAGTAGTAATTCCTGATAATTCTTTAGATAATAAATTAGTGATTCCAGATGGAATCTAATTACGTGACCCGTAACTAGATTTTTCCTTTTATAACAAATATTCATACAATCATCACCAGTTTTATTTACATATAAAATTTACCTTTGCAATAAAATATCATGTTCTAAACTGATAACATTCAATCATAAACTTGCTATGCCACGTATTTACCTGTTGGGCCGTTTTGATAACAAGAAACATACTACAAAAATGAACAAAATTAATGAGAAATTATTGGAAAAAATACACATGAATATAGTGAAAGTGGCATATCTGATGTAGGGCAAGGCATCAAGGGAAATGTTGAACATGCAGACACTGTGGAGGGGACAGCACTGAGTTCCAGGGTTGCAACAGGCAGAGAATTCATGAGCAAAGCCAAGAATAGTGATGTACTCTAGTGCTGGGTCATTGACTTGGACTGGTTCCTTTTGTTTCCTCTTAGTTTTTTCTGCTTGAAATTCTGACTTCATGATCAAATTCAAATTCTCTTATAAACATAATTTAATTTTATAGTTAAATCTTGCTTTATAACCACATAATAATTGTTTTCTCCTCATATATAAATATTTTGAATTGGCTGGCTATTACAAATTGAGATTAGTAGTCCATCATTCAGACAATATTCAATGACATTTGTATAGAATTATTTTTAAAATCTTATCTAATTAATACATTTCCAAACTGTTGAGACTAATTTTATTATTATATTGTCCGATAACATAATAAATATTTTGAAAGTACTATTGGAAAAGATGGCAATACAATTTGAAGCATCTCCAAAATAAAATTTTGTAACAATCTAAAACAGTGTATAGTTCATCAGTTTTTAAAATCTGATATAGTAGTTTGTATACAATGTCAAAATAATATTTAAAAGGGAAATTTTATAAAGTATTTTATAGTAAGGGTATACTTTTAAAAAAATTGGAATCCCTATTAGTTAATATAGTGTCTGAATATTTCTAGACAGCTGGAATCTTTCTGTTGTATGGTTGAGCTAAATGATAACAGCTGAAAATGGACATGATTAAAATATATGAAGTGAAAAATATAGTAACAGTATTTGTAAACTTTTTAAATAAAGAAATCTATATTGAAACTAGATAGTAGAAAGTTAAACAAAGAGGAAAATATTAATGTATACAAAACTTAGCCACACAATAAACCTTGTTATCCATACAATTTCTGTAGTAATAAAATAGCACACTCTTTATCTGAGTTGACATGAAGGAAAGAATGATTGTTAAACAACCTTTTCCATGATGGCCGAATCAAAATCTGTCTAGACCAGAATAGAAGCCTAATTCTGCATGACTAGGCTTAAATGAATATGAGCAAGTATATTCATTCACTCATTCAAGTGCAGTTTTCTCACATAGTACCCTTAAGTATCAGTTGTGATCCTACTACCTGCCCTATGGAGTTTATGGTCTAGTGAGAGTGTTTGATGTATAGAGAAATATCAATGTGCAAAGATGTAAAGACCAGAAAAACCTTTAAGTCAGCCTGGATGACAATGAATTGTGAACAGCTGTTCACAATGGCTAAGGTTATCAATTTGCATTTCTCAGGCTGAGTCTGGAGAAAACAGTGTGTAGTGTAGAACATCGGCTTTGGAATAAGATTTTTTGTTTTGAATCCTGTCTCCACTGGCTATATGACTTGCCCTAGAACTAGGTATTTAAACGGCTGGTGTTACGTTACCTGTAAAGTGAAAATAATAATAATACCACTTATCTCATAAAGTTATTTAGAAGAGGAAATGATGTAATGAATCTAAAACACAACATGTACCTGGTGCATGACAGGTCCTTGTTGCAAGCTGGACTCTCAAGAAATCAGCTCTGAGACAGAGATTAGCATGTAGTGTGTGTTTTCAGGATGAACATTTATAGAAAAAGTGAAAAGGGTAGTAGTCAGAAAAAGACTTAAGCTTGCCTCACTAGAAAAAGCTGGTATCTGAGATTCCATCATAAGCCGATGGTCTCCTACCACCAACCCTTTCCAAAACATGTTGATAACCAAGACGTAATACTGACAACATTCCCAGCAGCTGGAAGAATAAGCCTTGAAGTCCTAGAGAGAGGATCTTGGAGGCTCCACACTGGACCCGCTATAGAATTCAATGAATGTTAACTATTCCGTACTAAGTATTGCTATTTTACTCTAAGATTATGTAAATTTCAATTAGATAAGAGCAAGTTAAAATACTGATAGAAATTTAGGAGTATTTAAGTTTTAGCAATAATACCAGCAAATAGATGTTAAAAAGAAGCCCTGAAAATATTGATCCATTTTGAATCAACAATTACATACCTAATAACGTATCCTAGGGAAATAACAGGGATGAACTAAAATCTTTAACTTTGAAATTGCTTATCAAAACCTTATAATAGAAACAAAAATTGAAACAAGTTTACATGTCCAGCAGTAGTGAAAGAATAAGTAGTACATCCATAATTGAACATATGATGATATATCCATAGAGCAGAATACTGTTCAGTTACTAGAGCTAATGCTGTCAACAAAAGTTTATTGACGTAAGAACACGTTCATGGCATGGAAAGTGGAGGAAAAGCAAATTACAAAGTCTATATATTGCGTAATATTTTTTGATGCACACACACAAATTTATTCCAAAAACTCAGTGATAGTTATTTCTGAAAGCTAGGGTTACAGGAAATTATACTTCCTTGTTTTACTTATTGTATTTTTTTTGTTTCTTCCATTATTAAACATAGTATTCATATGAAATAGTATTAATAATTAATATAGATAAGTTACCTAGGTATTTCTTTATAGCAATGCAAGAATGACCTAATATAATAATGTATACATATACTTTGAGAACAATGATAAAAGGAAAACACATGTACTCACCCCCAAACCAATTAATTAAAAATAATGTAATAACCTGTGTACCAGGTACTGTACTATACTACGTTAATAACCATAATAAAAAGTAAAATTAATATAGCCCCAATACCTTTAAAGTGCCTGTATCACCTCATACAAATAAGAAATATTAATGTGGTAGAATACAAACAGAAATTTGGGAACACTCCTAAATTGGTCCAGAGGTAATTTGATCAAGGTTGCATTGAGATAAGGTTAGATATGTGTTTGTTCAAACTGAGAGGCAGTGTGGTTTGGTAGTTCAAAGTGTAGGCTCTGGAATAATTTTTCCAGTTTCAAATCTAATATCCAGCAAACAGGATATTTGTGTATTTTGCCATTAAGCTATCTTATTTTCACAATATAGTTTTTCACTCTAAGTTTCATACTTTGCACTCATGTTTATTATCATTTTACTCATTCCAGCGTCTATTTATTGTTTATGTACTATTATCCAGAATGTTAGCTAATTCTCCAAGCTTTGTGCTCCCCCTTTCCTTTTTATACAAATAACATGTAGGAAAAAAGCAAGGACATTAACTTTGGAGGCCAAATAGAAGGCGTGGAAGAGTGTTACCCATATGTTCTTTTCAGGACCTAGACTCTCATCAACTCCCATTCTCTCACTTCCAGGACTCCTAGTTGTAGATGGCCTAGTTCATTTAGGTATTTACTCAGTGGTCTCCTCCTTAATGATCTTAGGATCTCCACCTTAAAATTCATATCTCCTATCCTTGACACTCCCTTTCTCTGCTTTATTTTTTTCCCTACATATATCCATATCACCACCACTTTTTTTCGTCAGTACCCCTGCAGTGGATTGTAAACTATGAGGCGGAGGATGTTTGTTGATTCAGCTCAGTGCTGTATCTCCAGGGGTTATAATAGTGCATTATGTAAAGTAAATAATCAATACATATGTGGTTAAAATGCAGAAATGGAGAGAAATGAAAAATAATTGGTTGAAAATTGTTTATTGACAGGATCACTTTAAAGGGAGTGCATCCAGTAGTATTAATCAAGCATATATTTGAGTGCATCTTTTTCAAAAAATAGTTACTCAACTGTATACATTAGACACACATTGTATTTCAGCGAGTATATTAAGTATTAGGGCTGCAACAAAGAACAAATAGGTGAAGCTCTGGCTCTCACAGTGACAACATTTTAGCTCACTTTCCAGCACTATGATTATGGCATTGTGCATCTGAATAGATGCTGGGGATGGGAATGAAGTGAAGATAACACCAGTGTCATTGCAAAAGAAATTTTGTTTTGCAGCTACTTTTTCTTTCAAAATACTTTTTCTTGGAAATACATTTCGTCCAGGGAACCCATACTAAGAACTATTTTCAAGACTTAAATCAGTAATTACTGACCATCCAAGCCATATAAATATAGAAGAAAACAATGATATTACGGTTATTTTATTGCTATTTTAAAATGGCTCCACATCTGAGAAATTTTTCCTTCTGTCTGATATGCTACATTAATCATCTACTATGTATATATCATATTATCACAAATATAACAATATTAAATGCAGAATTTTAAAGGAATATTTATGCCAATAAAATGAACTTTTCAAAAGCAACATTAAAAAGATTTTTATCTAGTAATATTCATATTTGCATAAATTCAGCGTAATAGCTTAATTTTAAAATGTCTTGCATTTTTCACCCCATTTAACAATTCCTCATATTTTTAAAGGGTAGTGTGGTGAATTAATGTAGGAATATTTGCATTATCTTATAAATAACATATGCATTGTTAAACAGGGGAAAGAAGCCAAGTCCTTTAAAAAAATTTCACACGTCTATTAATCATTTGATGATGTGTGTTTTTTCCATGCACTTACTGCATTGCTTCTTTACATTTATAGAAAATAACTACTAGCAAAATACTTAGCAAAGTCTTGGTGCCAAAACTAAAATGTGATTATCCCTAAGATGTTTTTATTAGTAATTTTAGCAACACTTCCAAAAGATTCAAGAAAACTATGCATTCTTAAGAATGCTTTCTAATTTTAACTTGTTTAATAAAATATACAAACTATCATATATATTCTTATATTTTTTATATACACATATACTTTAGGGTCATTGAGTAGAAAGCTACTATAGAATACATACAATAGATATAAAATTAAAAGAATCATAGTAGACTTAATGAATATTACAAAATTTTCTATAGAAACGGACACTTATGAGACATTTAGAGGCCATTTTTCAGTAATACACAAAAAATAAAATTATCAACAACTACATCATAGGAAATCGCTCTATATCTACATCATAACTAAAACTATTGTATTATACCAATGAAATAGACAAAATTTTTATTTCCCTAAGGAAACTTACAGTTTAAGTAGACAAGGCTAAGACTGATGAAACAATTCTGAAAAACGAGAAGACAGAAAAAGTCATGTAATAGGTCACGTGCAGACACTGAATGTTACAAAAATTCATGAAACTGACAGTTGTTTCTTATGATTTCAGGAACTATCTGAAGCTAATTTGCTAAAAGCAGTGCACAGTGTACCATACGAAAACACTGACACATATTTGCCAAACAGATATACGCTTGAATTTTGAATGTGAGCCTTAATTTTGAACAAGGCAGCTAAATTTTGCAAACTTTGTGAAACAGGAATTAAAAAAAAAAATACAAACCCAATATGTGTTCTATGAATTTAGGTGAAATTGTTCATATGAATATACCTAGTGTAGAGCCTGCAAAGGTTAAATACTTACTAAAGTTATCATTATTATCATTACTACTGTTTTTATCCATTGGACGGGTAAGAATCCTATCTTTTGCCTTTTGTGTGGGAAAACACAGACCCAAACTGATTCCCAGAATCCTCCACTTGAATTAATGTACTCCAGTTGCACACAGTAACTTGCTTGATAAAGTACACTATATTGACAACCTTCCGTTTTCTGTCTCACTTCTCATTCCCCAATGTTGTTTCATTGATCACTTCCCAAATATTGTCTTCGAATCTTTGTTTTAAGGTCTTCTGAGTATACAGACGAAGATAGGTTTAAAGTTTTCATCAATGTCATATACCCTGGAAAAACTGAACTCAATTCAAAATGAAAGTATAAAAGAATTTAGAATATGAGTGTCTTTGGGAGGAGGTAAATCTAGGGGTTGACTGTTGAATGGAGTAAAAATATGAAATCCTGGAGAAACAAAAAGAACACCTAGGAATTTACTGCAATTGAGTAAAAGTATGGTGGTAAGGATTTGAACCAGAGTTAAAGTAGTAAAAGTAAAGAAGTGCAAAATTAGAAAAGAAATAAAAAATTTCCTAATAGGAAATAACCAACAAGATTTAGTGGTAGGTTAATAGGGTTAAGGGTTTGGCAACAGTGGACTTCCATACACTGAATCAATGATTATTAACATGTTTTGTTCAAAATCACATGAAAGAGCAGATAATCGTCTCTTGTAATGTTTCACAAGAGATGTTATGACTTCTTATTTATTTTGAAGAAAACAGAAAAGAAATGTTCTACTGAGACAGAAAATGGAAGTAAGAAAGAGAAAAACATACAATTTTCTAAAATCACATAAAAGAACAGGAAATTAATGGGGTTAGAGCTTGTCAGTTACATGTAGTCACTCACAAGGAAGCATTTTACCTTTATTCAGAGACATCATTTGAGTGTTTTGAGTCTTTCTGTACTCATTAACTACTTCTCTGCTCTTCTGTTCAATCATTTTGTTATTTTGTTTCTAGGTTAGTATGCTCTCCTATTAAGCGCACTGAAAGACACAGATAAGTTGGTAGCTATAATTATATCAAGATCAGTAAGAAAGAGAAAACAGATGCTGCAATAAATGAAAATTGGCCCACATATCTGATTTTGGCAGAAGCAATACTCATCTTTAGGAAATCAAGAAGCACACATTTACTGTATGACATGATTTCAGGGATACAATGAGTGCCCTTGAAATATCTCTTAAAACTAGAAGCAACAATTAAATTTTAAAGCTCACCTGTTAACATTATTTCTTTGGAATATTATTTTTCCACCTTACCGTTTTAAAATTGAATATGTGGTATAGGTTTCGAGACGGTGAACTGGAGGTGTTGTTAGCATGCCTCTCTCACTTGGAAAGACAAAATATTGTGTAGAGATTCACATTGTGAACTCTGCAATATAATCTTGAATGGAGTGAGCTCCTTTGCCAAAACTGAGGGACAAGTTGGAAGTGTGCTGCAGGAGTGTGGCACCTCTGCTTTGCAGGAGGACTGAGAGGGTTGTGGCCCGAAAGCCAAAGTTGCTGTCTCTGTGGGAATGGTTTATGTCCTGGGTCAATTTTGAGTTCTAAGCACAGACTGGAACTTAGCTAGCTGCTACAGTGGAACACTTGGTATGAGACCTGCCTTGCCAAGTGCATGGGAGCTGGACGGCGCTTATTGCTGCCTGCTATTCCCTACTCCCTGTGTACACTCTTCTGTGTGGCAGAGAAAGCTATGCTCCTCCCTGGAGCATTACCCGAGTGGCCAGAAAACTGCCCTCTGATCCTCACTGGCACCACTGCTTGCCCCACATGTGAAGAACCAGAGAACGAATTTGCCTAACCCAGTCCACACCCAAATTTGCCCCTCCTCCCGCTCTGGTGTTCAACACAAAAGACAGAAACTCTGAGAGCTCTGTCCCGACCCACTGCCTGAGACACCAGAGTATCTCCCCTTTGTATTATAAGGCAAGCACAAATCCCCCTGCTACCACTGCAACTGGTGCTCTTTTGCAAGTGCCACCTCTGGGTGGAGGCCAACTGATAGTTTATTACAGCATCTCCAGGTAGAATAACACAGAACTCAGGAAGAAGAAAATGTGTGCATGACCTCAGCTGTCATCATTGCCTACAGCACCCTGGCTAACCAACAGATCCTAAATCTGACCATATGACCAATATATTCATACTACAACCTGCATTTAAGAAAGCCAACACACTGAGGCTATTTATATTTAAGGAATCTCACAGAGTCTACTTCACCCTCCTCCCCACCATCCTCATCCGAGCTGGTGCTGATACCTGTGGCTGGGAGACTTGATGACAAGTCACATTACCAGATCCCTTACAGACATTTCCCAACACCAGCCTGGAGTGTGACAGCCCAGGCTGGGTGTGAATGAGAAACAGAAATCACAGTATTCTGGCTCTCAGGGACTCTTACTTTTAGGGGAAGGGAGAGCACACCATATCAAGGGAACACACCTTGAGACAAAAAAAATCCAGATGGAATGCCTTGAGTTCCAGAAATTTTTGCTTGTGGAAAATTTCTTTCAGAAGAGGCACAGGTACAGTGCTAGGCTCAGCAGGGCAAGTTGACAGCTCTAAGGCAAGGCAGCCAGCCCTGATGCTTGTTAAAGATCTTGGAGAAGGGGCTTCTTTTCCTCCTCATCCACTACTGCAGACACAGCTCGGGCTTTCCTCACAGTTGCTTGGTATGGGTAAACCTACAGACAGCTGCTCTGGAACACTTCTAGGTTACTGCATCCCCACAGGAGAAGTGTCCTCCAAGTTCAAGCTTGCACAATGGGTAGAATCATAATTCCTTTCTACATGGAACATCTACATTTCTACAGATGAAAAGAACTGACCATCTGATCTGAATAGCCAGAACACTGGGTCAGGAGTATGACTAGGAGGTAGATAACTTTCCCACTGGCCTGAAAGGGCAGCTGAGGTGGCTCCAAACTTTCCCCCTGATGAGACCTCGATGTGTTTCACTGAGAGCTTCCTCAATGACCTATGTCAAAGCTGGGACCTCTGCCCACCCTTGAGTATGGCATTTACCTACCTTCTTTAGCTACAACCAGTTTCTACCCAGGTACAGCTTCCCAACTGGCCTGAAGCCTGAACTATTCAAACCAGTAAATAAAATACAGGGGGGAAAATTTCATATTACAGGAGAATTAGATAAACTTTGAGAGACCTCTACCACTCCAATCGCAAAGGAGACAGTGAACTTGCTCACACATTGAGCACATTGCTACTACAACTGTCTTCTGGGAAAGTCATCATAAAAAGACTCTATAACCAAGAAACATATACAGTCTCCACCCCTAAAAGTACCAAGAGCAGAAATAGGCTTCAAGAAACTAAACATTAAAGTCACATCTTTAAGGGAGAAAAACAATTTAAAATAAAACACAGTTAAATAAAAAAAATTAAGAATAATTAGAAGAAATTGTCTACTCAAATGAGAAAAAAGCAGAAGAATAATTCTGGAAATATGACAAAACAGGATTCTATGACAATTCCAAAAGATCACACCAGCTCTCCAACAATCGATCCAAACAAGATGAAATCTTTGACATACCAGACAAAGAATTCAAAGGGTGATTATTAAGCTACTCAAGGAGATACAAGAGAAGGGTAAAAAGCAACATTAAAACTTTTTTTAAGATAGAATACAAATTAAAAATGTTCCAAAGAGATAGGCATTTAAAAATAACAATAAAAACTTTTTGAAATGAAAGCACATTTAAGGAATTACAAATTGCAGTGGAAACTTTTAACAATAGATTAGAACGTGTGGAAGAGAGAATTTCAGAGCTTGAAGGGAAGTCTTTTGAACTAAACCAGAGACAAAAACAAATAAAAAAGAATTTAAAAATGAACAGCTCGCCAGGAAATATGGAATTAGGAAAGCAGCTAAACCTGAGAACAATTTGTGTTCCTGACAGATATGAGAAAGCAAAAAGTTTGGAAAAAATTATTGGAGGACATAACTGAGAAAAAAATTCCCTGGTCTTGTTAGAGATTTAGATATTCACCTACAGGAAGCTCAAAGAATTCCTGGAGATTAATTGTAAAAAGGACATTATGAAGGCATATAGTCATCAGAATACATAAGTCAAGCTGAAGGAAAGAATGAAAAGAGCAAAAAGATAAAAGCATCAGGTAACCTATAAAGGAAAAGTTATCAGGCTAACAGTGGACTTCTCGGCAGAAAACTTACAATCCAGAATAAATTGGGGTCCTATCTTTTGTCTCCTTAAACAGAATAACTCTCAGCCAAGGAATTTGTATTGAAAAAAGTTTTATAAATGAAGGAGAAATAGTTATTTTTCAGACAAGGAAATGCTGAAGGAATTTGCTACTAGCAGACAATCCCTATCAGAACTGCTAAAAAAGTCCTAAATCTTGAAATAAAAGGTCAATGTGCATCAGAAAGAATCTCTTGAAAGCATAAAATCCACAGGGCCTATAAAATAGTAACACAACAACAAAAAACCAAAGTATCTAGGTAATAATCAACATGACAACATGATGACTGGAATAGGGCCTCACTTATGAATATTAATGTTGAATGTAAATGGCTTAAATGCTGCACTTAAAAGTCACAAATTGGCACAATGAATTTTTAAAAATGACAAACCACATATCTGCTGTTTTGAAGAGACTTACCTAATATGTAAGGATTCATATTAACTCAAGATAAAGGAGTGAAAAAGAAATTCCATGCAAATGGAAACCAAAAGCGAGCAGGAGTAGCTAGTTTTATATCCAATAAAAGCAACTTTAAAGCAATTAGCAGTGTAAAAAAAGACAAAAATATCATTATACAATTACAAAAGGATTAATGCAACAAGAAGACATCACCATCCTAAGTATATATGCACCTAAGTCTGGAGTTTACAGATTCCTAAAAGAATTAGACCTGACCTAAGAAGAGAGATAGCAACATGATAATAGTGAGACTTCAAGAGTCCACTGACAGCACTAGATAGATCAGTGGGGCAGAAAGTCAACAAACAAATAGTGGACTTAAACTATACCCTAGAACAAATGAACTTAACAGATATTTACAGAACTTTCCACCCAACAACTGCAGAATCATCATTCTATTCATTAGCACAAAAAATATTCTCCAAGATAGAACATATGACATGCTACCAAGGAAGTCTCAATAAACGTTAAGAACTTGAGATTATATCAAGCATCTTTATAGACTATAGTGGTATAAAACTAGAAATCAACTCCAAAAGAAACTCTTGAAGGTATACATATATATGGAAACTGAACAATCTGCTCCTGAATTATTTTGGGGTTAATAAAGGAAATTTAAAAATTATTTGAAATGAATAATAATAGTGATACTAATTATCAAAATTTCTGGGATAGAGCAAAAGCATTTCTTAGAGTATAGTTTACAGCACTAAATGCCTGTATCAAAGAGTCTGAAAAATCACAAATTGTTAACCTAATGTCACACTGCAAGGAACTAGAAGAACAAGAACAAATCAAACCCGAAGCTAGCAGAAGTAAAGAAACAAAAAATCACATACATTCTTATACGGTAATAGACAAGCAGAAAGTCAACTCATGAGTGAACTCTCATTTACAATTGCTACAAAGAGAATAAAATACCTAGGAATACAACTTACAAGAGATGTGAAGAACCTCTTCAAGGAGAACTACAAACCACTGCTCAAGGAAATAAGAGAGGACACAAACAAATGGAAAAACATTCTATGCTCATAGATAGAAAGAATCAGTATTGTGAAAATGGCCATACGGCCCAAAGTAATTTATAGATTCAATGCTATTCCCATCATGCTACCATTCACTTTCTTCACAGAATAAGAAAAACACTACTTTAAATTTCATATGGAACCAAAGAAGAATCTGTAGAGCAAAGACAATCATAAGAAAAAGAACAAAGTATGAGGCATCATGCTATCCGACTTCAAACTATACTACAAGGCTACAGTAATAAAAAGAGCATGGTAATGGTACCAAAACAGAGATAAAAACAAATGGAAACAGATCAGAGGCCTCAGAAATAACCCCACACATCTAAAATTGTCTGATCTTTGAAAAAACTGACAAAAACAAGCAATGAGGGAAGGATTCCATATTTAATGAATGGTGTTAGGAAAACTGGCTAGCCATATGTGGAAAACTGAAACTGGATCCCTTCCTTACACCTTATACAAAAATCAACTCAAAATGGATTAAATACTTAAATGTAAAACCTAAAACCATGAAAACCTTAGAAGAAAACCTATGCAATATCATTCAGGACACAGAAATGGGCAAAGACTTAATGATTAAAACACCAAAAGCAATGAAAACAAAAGCCAAAATTGACAAATGGAATCTAATTAAACTAAATAATTATGTACAGTAAAATAAACTATCATCAGAGTGAACAGGCAACCTACAGAAAGGGAGAAAATTTTTGCAATCTATACATCTGACAAAGGGCTAATATGCAAAATCTATAAGGAATTTAAACAACTTTACAAGAAAAAAACAACTCCATCAAAAAGTGGGTGAAAGATATAAGCAGACACTTCTCAAAAGAAGACATTTATGTGGCCAACAAACATATGAAAGAAAGCTTATCATCACTGGTCATTAGAGAAATGCAAATCAAAACCTCAATGAGATACCATTTCATGCCAGTTAGAAGGCAATCATTAAAAAGTCTGGAAACAACATGTGCTGGCAAGGATGTGAAGAAATAGGAACACTTTTAAACTGTTGGTGGGAGTGTAAATTAGTTCACCCATTGTGGAAGACTGTGGCAATTCCTCAAGGATCTAGAACCAGAAATACCATTTGACCCAGCAATATCATTACTGGGTATATACCCAAAGGATTATAAATTATTCTACTATAAAGACACATTCACACATATGTTTATTGCAGCACTATTTGTGATAGCGAAGACTTGGAACCAACCCAAGTACTCATCAGTGATAGACTGGATAAAGAAAATGTGACTCATATACACCATGAAATACTATGCATCCATAAAAAAAGAATGAGTTTATGTTCCTTGCAGGGACATGAATGAAGCTGGTTGCCCATCAACCAATGAGGGGTTAAAGAAAATGTGTTATATATATATATACACACCAAAAAATACTACTCCACCATGAAAAAGAATAAAAGAATGTCTTTCTTAGCAGGTTGGATGGGGCTGACATCATTATTCTAAGTAAAGTATATCAGGAATGGAAAACCAAATACTGTATGTTTTCACTTATAAATGGGAGCTAAGCTATGGGTACGCAATGGCATACAGAGTGGTATAATAGAATTTGGAGATTCAGAAGGAGGAGAGTGTGAGGGAGGATCAGCAATTAAAAAACAAAACATATTGCATGCACTTTATACCACTTGAGTGACAGGTACACTAGAATCTCAGATTTCACCACTACACAATTCATTCATGTAACCAAAAATCACTTGTATCACAAAAACCATCAACATAAAAATAATTACTTTTTAATTAAAAAATAAGTAAAGCTGAATACTTAGTGTACATGTTATCAACTGCGGGACTTTGGAAGGATCAGGGGAAAACACGTGCAAAAAGGACGCTATAAATTTCATTAAGACAAATTTAAAAAGATGATCTGAAGCCTTCCTGCAGATTTCCATAAAGTGATACAGCTCTAATAGAGTCACAAACAGAGCAAAGTGTGGCAAAAGAGCCCACATTTGTGAGAGAGTACAAAGTTTGACAGACATCTCCACCAGAGCAGGTACTGGTATGCACTGCTGGGAGACCTGAAGACAAGTCACATCAGCGGACTCTTTGCAGACATTCCCCAGCACTGGCCAAAACCCTGGTAGCCCCACTAGGTGGTTAGACTGAGAAAAGCAGTAACAATCACTGCAGTATGGCTCTCTGGAAGCCTTATTCCTAGAGAAAGGGGAGAGCACTGCATCTAGATATGACCCTAGGGGACAAAATAATCTGAACAGCAGGTCTTCAGTCTCCTATCTTTCTGCTGGTGGGAAGTCTCCCACAGCAGACACGATTGCAGTGCTGGGTGCAGTAGTAAAAGTCTGCACCTGTGCCATGATAGGCAGGCAGCCTCTGATTCTGAAGGGCCTTGGAGAAGTGGTCATTGTCCTCCACCCCTTCAGCACTCCACTACAGACACGGCTGAGGTTTTCCGCACAGAAATGCAATGTGGTTGCACTTATGGACAGTCTTCAAGGAAAAATACTGGTCAAGCATAACCCCACGGGAGAAGCACCACCTAGAGTCAGGTCTGCATGAAAGGCAGAGTCATAATTCCTCCCTATTTGGAACATCAGCAATCCTACAGATGAAAAGAGGTGCCTGCCAGATCTGAATAACCAAATAACAGGGACAGGAATTAGGCTGTGAGGTGAATATCTTTCCTGCTGGTCTTGCAAGGGAGCTGAAGTAGTCCGAAATCTTCACTCTGATTAAACCTCCACAGATCTAATTGAAAGTTCCCCAGCCATCCTCATCAAGGCTTGGACCTTGGCCCACTGTTGTGTGTTATTCCCACCTATATACCCTGGCTACAACCAGTGCCTACCAAGGGATACCTCCCTTGTTAGTCTGAACCCTGAATCATCAACTCAGTAAATGAAACACCAGGTAAAAATTAAATAAGTAAATAAAGTGTACACCACAAGATAATTAGATAAACTTCAACAGATTCCTCCCATTCTGACCCCATAAAGACAGTAAACTCACCCACACATCAAAAACATAACTGCAACCAGCATCTGCGAAAGCCAGTACACAAAGACTCTCTATAACTAAGAAAGTCATACAGAGTCTTGACTCCTATAAGCACATAGAATCAAATTAGGCTAAATTAAACATTAAAGTTCAATCCTTAAGAAGGAAAAAAAGAAATTAAAAGAAAAACACAGTCCAATCAAAAACAAATTCAAGAACAATTTGAAAAAAGAGTACCAAAATGAGAAAGAACCAGAAAATTAATTCTGGTAATATGACAAAACAGGGTTCCATAGTACTCCCTAAGGATCACACAAGCTCCCCATCAACGAGTCCAAACCAAGAAGAAATCTCTGAATTACCAGATAAAGAATTCAGAAGGCTGATTCTTTAGCTACTTAAGGAGATACTAGAGAAAGGTGAATGCAACTTAAAGAAATTTGTTAAAAATCCAGGATAGTGATTAAAATTTTTCCAGAGAAACAGATATCACAAAGGAAAACCAATCAGGACTTCTGTGAAAGAAAGTCACACTTAGGGAAATACAAAATGCAGTGAAAAATTTCAACAATAGACTAGAAAAAGTAGAGGAAACAATTTCAGAGCTAGAAGACAAGGCTTTCTAATTAATCAAATTAGACAAAGAAAGACAAAGAATGAATATTTAAAAACAAACAAACTCTTCAAGAAATATGGAATTATGTAAAACAGCCAAGCCTAAGAATAAAATGTTCCTGAGGAGGAATAGATATCTAAACATTTGGGGAAACTATATAAGGGAATAATTGAAGAAAACGTCCCTGGTTTTGCTAGAGATCTAGATATCTGATATGGGTTGGCTGTGTGTCCCCACCCAAATCTCATGTGGAATTGTAATCATCAATGTTGGAGAAGGGGCCTGGTGGGAGGTGACTGGATCTGGGGATGGACGTCCCCTTTGCTATTTTCATGATAGTAAGTGAATTTTCACAGGATCTGATTGTTTCAAAATGCATAGCACTTCCCCCTTTCTCTCTCTCTCTCTCTCCAGTTTCACCATGTGAAGATGTACTTGCTTCGCCTTTGTCTTCCACCATGATTCTAAGTTTCCTGAGGCCTCTTCAGCTATGCTTCCTGTATAGCCTGTAGAATTGTAACTTAATTCAACCTAATTTCTTTATAAATTACCCAGTCTCAGGTAGTTTCTTACAGCAATGTAAGAATAGGCTAATACAGACAATTGGTACTGGGAGGTGGGTTCTTGCTATACAAATACCTGAAAATGTGGAAACAGCTTTGAAACTGGATAACAGGCAGAGTTTGGAACATTTTGGAGGGGTCAGAAGATAGAAAGATGTAGGAATGTTTGAAAATTCCTGGAGACTTGTTAAAGAGTTTTGACCAAAATGCTGATAGTGATGTGAACAATGGAATCCAGCCTAAGGTGGTCTCAGATAGACATGAAGAAGTTATTGGGAATTGGAGTAAAGGTTACTCTTGCTATGCATTAGCAAAGAGACTGGCAGCATTGTGCTGCTGCCCTAGAGATATGTGAAACTTTGAACTTGAAAGAGATGATTTAGGGTATCTGGTGAAAGAAATTTCTTAGCAGTGCAGCATTCAATATGTAGCCTGGTGGCTTCTAACAGCATACGCTTATATACATGAACAAAAAGATGCTCTGAAATTGAAACTTAAATTTAAAAGTGAAGCAGAGCATAAAAGCTTGGAAAATTTGCAGCCTGGCCATCCTGTAGAAAAGAAAAACCCATTTTCAGTGGAAGAATTCAAGCCAGCTGCAGAAATTTACCAAAGCAGAGGATCCTAATGTTAACAGCCAAGACAATGGGGAACATCCCTCCAAGGTATTCTAAAGGCTTTCACAGCAGCCCCTTCCATCACAGACCCAGAGACCTAAGAGGTAAGAACAGTTTTGTGGACCACACCCAGGGCTCCAGTGCCCTGTGAAACCTCAGAAAACTGCTCCCTCATCCCAGTCACTCCAGCTCCAGTGGTGGCTAAAGGGGTGTCAGGCTGCTACTTCAGAGGGGTGCAAGCCACAAACCTTGAGAGCTTCCATGTGCTATTAAGCCTGAGGGTGTGTGGAGGGCAAGAGTGGAGGCTTGAGAACCTCCATCTAGATTTCAGAGGATGTATGGAAATGCCTGGATATTCAGGCAGAAGCCTGATGCAGGGGCAGAGCCCTCATGGAAAACCTGTACTAGGGCAATGCAGAAGGGAAATATGGGGTTGTAGCCCACACAGTCTCCACTGGTGCACTGTCTCATGATGCTGTGAGCAGAGGGCCACCACCCTCCAGGACCCAGAATACTAGATCCACCAATACCTTACACCATGCACCCAGAAAATCCACAGGCACGCAATGCTACCCCACAAAAGCAGCCACAGGGAATGTACCCTGGAAAGCTACAGAGGCAAAGATGCCCAGGACCTTCAGAATCCTCTCCTTGTGTCAGTGTGGTCTGAATGTGAGACTTGGAGTCAAAAGAGATTATTTTTAAGATTTAATGACTGCCCCACTGGATTTCAGACTCGCATGGGTCCTGTAGCCCGTTTGGTCCAATTTCTACCACTGGAAATAGGAGCACTTACCCAATGCCTATGATCCCATTGTATCTTGGAAGTAATTAACTTGTTTATTATTTTACAGGCTCATAGGTGGAAGAGACTTGACTTGTCTCAGATAAGACTTTGGACTTGGACTTTTTTGAATTAATGCTAGAATAAGTTAAGACTTTGGGGGACTGTTGGGAAAACACAATTGCGTTTTGAAGTGTGAGAACATGAGACCTGGGAGGGGGCAAGGGCAGAATGATATGGTTTGCCTCTGTGTCCTCACCCAAATCTCATGTTGAATTGTAATCCCCAATGTTGGAGGAGGGGCCTGGTGGGAGGTGATTGGATTATGGAGGCAGACCTCCCCCTTGCTGTTCTTGTAATAGTGAGTGAGTTATCCTGAGATCTGGTTGTTTAAAACTGTGCAGCACTTCCTCCTTTGCTCTTTTTCTTCCACTTCTCCATGTGAAGATGTGTCTGCTTCCCCTTCCCTTTCTGCAATCATTGTAAATTTCCTGAGGCCTCACCAACCATGCTTCTTGTACAGCATGAGTCAATTAAATGAGTCAATTAAACCTCTTTTCTTCAAAAACTACCCAGTCTCAGGCAGCTTTTTTTTTCTGTCTTGATGGAGTTATATCAGGCAGTTTTTTATAGCAATATGAGAGCAAACTAATACAATGTCCAAATACAAAAAGGTCAAAAAACTCTTCAGAAATTCATTGCAAAAGATCATCACCAAGGTATATATTAATGAGGTTATCTAAAGTCAAGGTGAATGAATAAATCTTAAGAGCTCTGAGACAAAAGCATCAGATAACTTATGAAAGGAAACCTATCAGATTAACAGCAGATTTCTAAGTAGAAACCCTAAAACCCAGGAAGGAATTGAAGTTCCATCTTTAGCCTCCTTAAATAATTATTAGGAATTTTGTATCCAGCAAAACTACATTTCATAAATAAAAAGAGACAAAGTCTTTTTCAGACAAATCAATGCTAAAAGAATTTGGCACTACCACACCAGCACTAGAAGAAATGCTAAAAGGAGTTTTCAATCTTGAAACAAGTTCTCAAAATATACCAAAATAGAACCTCCTTAAAGTATAAACCTCACAAGGAATATAATGATTTTTGTTAAAAAAAAATGTATTCAGGCAAAAAACTAACATGATAAATAGAACAGTACCTCAAATCTCAATACTCACATTAAATGTAAATGGACTATATGCTCCACTTAAAACATACAGAATGTCAGAATAGATTAAAAAACCACCAACTAAGTAACCGCTGTCTTCAAGAAACGCACCTAACACATATGGACTAACATAAATTTAAGATAAAGGGTTGGAAAAGATTTTTCATAAATGGAAACCAAAACCAAGCAGGAGTAGCTATTCTTATATCAGACAACAGACTTTAAAGCAACAACAGTAAAAATATACAAAGAAGGACATTATATAATGATAAAAGAATTAAACAGGAAGATATTACAATCATAAATGTACATGTACTTAACACTGAAGTTTCCAAATGTCTAAAACAATTACATCTAGACCTAAGAAATGATATAGACAGTAACACAATAATAGTGGGGACTTTAGTACTTCACTGACAGCACTAGACAGATCAACACAGAAAGTCAAAGAAGAAACAATGGACTTAAACTATACCCTAGAATGAATAGACTTAACACATATTTACAGAACATTCTACCCAATAACTGCAGAATATACATTCTCTTCATCAGCACATGGAACATTCTCCAAGATAGACCCTATGATAGGCCACAGAACAAGCCTTAAATTTTTAAAAACTGAAATTATATAAAGTATCCACTCAGACCACAGCAGAATAAAACTGGAAATAAACTCCAAAAGGAACGTTCAAAACTATACAAATGCATGGAAATTAAATAACCTGCTCCTGAATGATCTTTATTTTAAAAATAATCAAGATGGAAATTTAAAAAATTATTTGAAATGAATGATAATAATGACACAGCTTACTAAAACCACTGGCATATAGGAAAAGTGGTGCTAAGAGGAAAGTTCATGGCATTGAAAAGTCTGATAGAGCACAAATAGACAACCTAATGTCACACCTCAAGGAGCTAGAGAAACAAGAACAAATTAAACTGAAACTCAGCAGAATAAAAGAAGTAACAAAGATAAGAGCAGAACTAAATAAAATTGAATCAAAACAAAAAAAAAATCCCAAAAAAGCTTGTTCTTTGAAAGGATAAACAAAATTGATAGACCATTAGCAAGACTAACCAAGAAAAAAAGGAGAAGATCCAAATAATCTCAGTTAGATACAAAAATGGGAGATATTATGACTAATACCACAGAAATGCAAAGGATCATTCAGGACTATTATGAACACCTTTAGGCACACAAATTAGATATTTTAGAAAACATGGATAAATTCCTGAAAATATACATTTCTCCTGAATTAAATCAGAAAAAAATAGAAACTCTGATCAGACCAATAACAAGTAGTGAAAATGGATCAGTATTTTAAAAAATTGCCTGCAAAAATGTCTAGGACAAGATGGATCCATGGCTGATTTCTATTATACATTTGAGAAAGATTGGTACCAATATTACTGAAAATATTCTAAAAGATAGGGAAAAAGCTAGTCCTCCATAAATCATTCTATGATGCCAGTATCACCTAATACAAAAAGCAGGAAATAATATGACTAAAGTACAGACCAATATTCCTGATGAACATAGATGCAAAAATCCTCAACAAAATACTAGCTAACCAAATCCAACAGCATATCAAAAAGAAAATACATCATAATCAAGTGAGTTTCCTATCAGGATATAAGAATACTTTAATGTACCCAAGTCAATATATGTGATGCAACACATAAAAAGGATTGAAAAGAAAAATTATATGACCATCTCAGTAGATGCAGAAAAATCATTTGACAAAATCCAGCATTTCTGTATGAAAAAAAACCTCTCAACGAAATTGTCATAGAAGAGACATACCTCAATGTAATAAAAGCCAGCTATGGAAAACCCACAGCCAGTATCATACTGAATGGAAAAAGTTGAAAACATTTTCCCTGAGAACTACAACAAAGCAAGGACACCCACTTTCACCACTTCTATTCAACATAGTATTGCAAGTCCTAGCCAGACCAATCAGACAAGCGAAAGAACTAAAGGATATCTAAATTGGAAAAAATGAAGTCAAACTATCACTCCCTGTCCATGGTATAATTGTATACCTAGAACACCCTTAAGACTCACTCAAAAAGCTCTTATATCTGATAAATTAATTCAGTAAAGTCTCATGTTACAAAATCAATATATGAAAATCAGTAACACTGTTATACACTAACAACAACCAAACTGAGAATCAAATCAAGAACTCAATCTCTTTCACAACAGCTGCAAAAAAATAAATAAAATATTTAGGTATATATATAACCAAGGAGGTGAACGATTTCTACAAGAAAAACTACAAAACACTGCTGAAAGAAATCATAGATAACACAAACATATAGAAACACATACCATGCTCATGAATGGGTAGAATCAATATTGTGAAAATGACCATACTGCTAAAAGCTGTCTACAGGGTCAGTGCAATTCCCATGAAAACACCATCATCATTTTTCACAAAACTAGAAATAATAATACTAAAAAAAAAAAAAAAGCATAACCAAAAAAAAAAAAACCTGCAGAACCAACGCAAGACTAAGCAAAAAGAACAAATCTGGGGGCATCACATTACTTGACTCAAATTATACTACAAGTCTATAGTTGCCAAAACAGCATGGTACTGGTATAAAAATAGGCACTTCACTTAGACCAGTGGAAAAGAATAAAGAACAAAGAACTCAGAAAAGCTGAATGCTTACAGACAACTGATATTCAACAAAGCACACAAAAACATAAAGTGGGAAAGGATCCTACCTAATAAATTGTGCTGGGAAAACTGGCAAGCTACATGTTGAAGAATGAAACTGGATTCTCCTCTCTCACTGTATACAAAAATCAGCATAAGTGCATGCGAGGTGGCTTATGCCTGTAATCCTAACAGTTTGGGAAGCCAAGGGGGTTGGATCATGAGGTCAGGAGATCCAGACCATCATGGTTAACATGGTGAAAACCCGTCTCTACTAAAAATACAAAAAAATAGCCAGTCGTGGTGGCATGTGCCTATAGTCCCAGCCACTTGGGAGGCTGAGGCAGAAGAATCACTTGAACATGGGAGGCAAAGTTTGCAGTGAGCTGAGATCATGCCACTGCACTCCAGCCTGGGTGACAGAGTGAGATTCCATCTCAAATAAATAAATAAATAAATAAATAAATAAATAAATAAATAAGTAAAATAAAAATCAGCTTAAGATGGATCAAATACTTAAATCTAAAATCTGAAATCATAAAAATTCTAGAACATAACATTGGAAACACTCTTCTAGTCATTGGCTTAGGCAAATAATTCGTGACTAAGAACCCATAACCAAATGCTAAATGAATGAAACCTAATTAAACTAAAAAGCATTTCCACAGCAAAAGAAATAATCAGCAGAGTAAACAAACAACACTCAGATTGGGATAAAATATTTACAGACTACACATTTGACAAAGGAGAATTATCCAGAATCATCAAGGAACTCAGAGAAATAAAAACACAAACAACCCCTCCCACAAAAACTGTGCTAAGGACATGAATAGACAATTCTCAAAAGAAGATACAAAAACTGCCAACCAATATATGAACAATGCTCAACATAAGTAATTATCATGGAAATACAAATTAAAACCACAATGAGATACCACCTTACTCCTGAAAGAATGACTATAATTGAAAAAAAAAATAGACGTTGGTCTGGATGTGGTGAAAAGGGAATACTTTTACAGTGCTGGTGAGAATGTAAACTAGTACAACCACCATGGAAAACAGTATAGAGTAATCACTTAAGTAACTAAAAGAACTAGCAGTTCATCCAGAAGTCACACTACTGGGTGTCTCTCCAAAGGAAAATAAGTCATTATATGAAAAAACAAAACAAAACAAAAAACGCATGCACATACATGTTTATAGTTGCACAATTTGAAATTGCAAATGTTGAGAAGCAACCTAAATGTTCATCTACCAATGAGGGGATAAAGAAAACTTGGTGTATTTATACCATGGAATACTACTCATCTATAAAGCAGAAGAAAATAATGTCTTTTGTAGCAACTTGGATGGAGCTGGAAGCCATTATTTTAAGTAAAGTAATACAGGAATCCAAAACAAAATATCATAGATTCTTGCTTATAAGTGGGTGCTATGCTGTGAGGATGCAAAAGCATAAGAATGATGCAATGGACTTTTCAGCCTTGGAAGCAAGGGTGGGAGGGGGTGAGGGATAAACGACTACATATTGGGTACAGTGTACACTGTTCAGGTGACGAATGCATCAGAATCTCAGAAATCACCACTACAGAACTTATTCATGTAACCAAAACTGCCTATACCCCAAAAACTATTGAAATAAAAATGAATGAATGAATGAATGAATGAATAAGTAAATAAATAGAACCTGTCAGAACTTTTTGAGCCAATAAAAAAGACAGTGGATGACAAAGATGAGAAAGTAGTATCTGAAAACTTCTCTGTGTTACAGGGCTAATAGCCTTTCTTTTTCTATATTAAGATAGGAGTTTTCTATTGTCTGTTCATTCTCTGAAAAACAAGGAAATATTCCTTGTTTCTTTTTTCTAGACCACTCCTTATCTCCCATTTGCAAGCAAAGAAAACTCATGCCACTGAAACTGGAAAAAAAATTAGTGCTACCTTCTTTACGTTGCTAAGAAGAATAAAAGAAAAGAAGAAAGATAAAAAAGGAAGGAAAAAGTAAAAGGAGAGGGAAAGTAAAAGGAAAGAAAGAACAATGCTGGGAGAAAAGGCAACAAAAAAGAATAACAGTATCATACCAGCTAGATTATGAAATTAAAAATGTAGCAAAGATATTTGAACCTCTTGTTATGCCTACTTAACTGCAGATTAGGAAACTGAAGACCTGAGACATAAATTGTTGTACTTTTTAACTACGAGTTCATTTATTAGTGTTTATTTAGAGCTTATTGAAAATTAGGATTTGGACTAGATGCCAGAACACAGCAGTAAATAAAACAAAGGTCTTCTCAAGATCTTCTTAGCAGAAGTAGGATTCCAGTGTGGATCTCCAAATTGCCAATTACTCTACCCACCTCATTACACGTATGCCCTCAAGAATATGACCCCAGTGATGCCATGTCCTTATGTTAACTTCTGGAAGAAATTGCTATATTTAACATGTCTTTGTGCCAAGGACTTTTAGTACTTAGAACAGTAGTTTAAAACATCAAATTAATAATTGGAAATGCATAGTTTTTTTTCATAACCCATAAAACACTGCTGTGATATACTCACCTAAAAAGAACAAAGATGACTTATGGTTGGTGGATAAGAGCAGCAGAGGGATCATTCTTTCCTTGTTTTTCTTTTTTCTTTTATTTGGTTTGTGTGTTTTCATTTTTTGACAAAATTTATCTTTAAAAGTATTTACAACATAGAAAAATGATCAGGACAGAATAAAGGCTAGACAAGAGTGCACTTTAAAATCCTTGGAAATGCTACATGTGCAAAACAAATAAAAGATTTACAGAAAATGATACATTTTTACTTCTCTTCATTGGCATATATAAGGGAAAGTCAATTCCTTAGAGTTCATCTAAACATGGCATGTAATTCAAAAGTGTTCCATGTGATATTCTGTAAGCTAGAATCTTTGTCACTAGAAGCCTTTAGTAAACTGGTATGTGTCCTCATTTGAAGTCATATAATCAAAATGCTATCTCATACAGTAAATTTATTTAGTATGTTTATGGGTTAAAATAATCATTAGTCTTAAAAATAACGATCATCTGAAAAGAGGTGTTTTGTTTCTTCCAAATTTCAAGTTTTAATTTAGCAGAAAAGCATTAACTGATTGGTTATATATTAAAGACATCATATCCTTCTTTTGGTTTCACCATTCTTTTCTTCTTCATCAATATGTCTGCCTGTATTTTGTTTTTCTTTCCCTGAGTGAGTGCCTATATATTCATTAAGGTCCAATGTAAACGTCCTCATCCCTTCCAATTCTGCCTTACATTGTATCTCTTCCTTTCCTGTCATCCAAGATCCTTCACATTTATTTATTTCATAGTTCTTAGCAAGAAATGTATTTTAGAAAGTTCAGTCTTGTAAATGTGTCAAGTGTTTCTTGGATTAGAGTGGTGAGTTGGAGAGTCAGGAACATCAGTTAGGAATCAGATTGCATAATACAAATAAGAAATCATAAAGTTCTGAAATAAAGTAACATGGTAGAGACAAACAGGAAGAACGATATGACAGATATTTAGAAAATACAAAATAGAACTATGTAAAACAAATAGATTCAATAAATAAAAGCAAAGACAGACCAAATAAATGAGCAGAAATCTTTGTGCTTCATCAGACTTTAAAGTGGAATAATTTGAATAAATATATAATTTACTATCCAACTTGTGAAATTTTTAGAGCAAGAGGGGATACTATTGATAATTAAATCAGAAGAAGATGCTAATTAGAGCAGAAATCCAAGAATCTTGGTACTACTTAAGGATTATATGACAACAAAGTAGATAAAAGCTCTGATCTTCCCTGCCAAACTCACTATCCCTAATTCAGTAACCAAACTCACACTCTAACTGACTTATTTAGCCACAAAGCTTCAACATCACAGTTTTATTCATGCCTTCCAAATGTATGTCTTCAATCTCAACCTTTCCAATAACCTCATGACATAGTATGTCTTATCATCTACTCAGCATTACATATCTAGTCTTAACACTCAAGTATCTATAAAGCTATGTCTGATAGAAATATAACATAAACCTCATATGTAATTTTTAATCTTTGTGCAGCCACAATAAAAAAGTAAAAATAGGTATATGAGCATAATTTAATCTAATTAAAATTTTTACCAAGCTTTATGAATGATAAATAAAATTATATATATATATACACACACACACACACATATATTCAAGATGTACAACATGATGTTTTGGTATATACATGCACATGTACTGTAAAATGATTACCACAATCAAGGTAACGCATCCATCACCAGGTGAGTTTAATTTTCATAAGATTTTTTAAAACCAATATTATTTCAAATTGTAAAAAATGTTAAAATTATTAATTAGCTATTTTATGTCATTTTGCCTATTAAGTCTTTATCCATTGTGTACTTTATTCCTAAGATATGTCTCAATATGGATAATAAATTTTCATAAAATTACTTGTCAGTATTTGAATTTCATAAAATTTACAGTTAAAAATGTAGATTCATAAACAAAGTTGGTTCAAATATACCTAAAAGATTTTTAATAGGTGAATTGAGTTACAGTTTGAAAATTAAAATTTAGTAAATTAAATAAAATGCAGAAATTTTCCCTAAGAACTACATTAAAATGTGAGAGGCTACAGCATAGGGTCTGAAATATAGAGTCTGCAGCTGAATATTTGACATACCTTTAATCTGTTCTTCCCCTAGGGTTCCCCATTGCTGTATCTAGCACTACCATTTGCTTAGGAGCAAAAATAAACAAGTAAAAGTCAGCCTCAGTTCCACTTTTTCTCCACTACGAACATTCAGTGACCAGGAGATCTTTATATATATACAAATCCAACCATTTATTGCCACTTCCATTTTTAATACCCTAGGCATTCTCTTCTAAATAACAATGGATTCTTCTTTCACTTTTAGTTCCTTTGGTGTATTTTCAAGAACAACTCATCCTTTTAATCTGAATACATCACTTTCTTGCTCAAAGTTCCTCAAAACTTTTCTATCTCACACAGAAAATATACTTTTTTTTATTTAGGGCGTAGGGAAATCACATCCCTAATGCCAGGCTTTGCCTCTGCAGTCTCCTCAAAGCTTTTCCTCATTGGCTTGCATGGCTAACTTCCTCATCTCCTCATTGAGGCTCTCTGTGACCCCCTTATATAAAATACCCTCTTTCTCCCTCATGCATTCATCACTGTTTTTGTTTAACCAGTTCTATTTGTTTTTCAAACATCTCATACTGAATGCTACCATAGTAGAGTAGTTGAAGGGACAGATTTTTGCCATATTTATGGGTTTCTCTATTTACTAGAGGTGCGGTCTTGGGCAACTTTAGCTTGCCACTCTGTATCTTAAGTTCCACATCCATAAAAATGACAGTAAGAACCGAACCTTGCTGATAGACTTGTTGTATGCATTAAGTGATGTTATTCTATCTAAAGTTCTTAGAACAATGACAATAGGGAATGCCTAACGTTAGGCATATATGTAAATAAAAGGCTAATACAATCTGTAGAGGCAAAAGGAGAACTTTATATTCTAAAAGATTACTGGAGATTGAGAAGAATGCAGCCTTTGGTGCAACAGGAAAGTGAGCTCTGAGGATGGATTGGAGATTGAGAGATGATAGTCAAATGCTACAGAAAGGGTAGGGGAGGCAATGGAGTGGGGAACATAATTTAATGGCCCTTAATCCTCAAATCACCAGTCTCTCTTAATTGGTTTGTTCCAGGTGGTTCCAGTGGTGATCATTTGGGGAATTTTCAGCGGCGGTTGTCTTCAATATTGTTTTCAGGAATTGCTCTTTGACATGGTTGCAGAAAAACAGACTTTGCAATATGTGCCAAGGACCATACCCTCATCCTGCCAAGGCCTCTGAGTTCTGCTCTTAACTTTTGTGCCACAGAAAGTCCATCTTGTCTGTCAACTGGTGCATACTTTAACACATAGTTATTTGTTACTATTATTTTCTTCACATTAGTGAAAGATACATGAAAAGAATTTTTTTAAATTTTATTTACCGCTGCTTCCTGCTGATACAATTGCAAAATTAATACGTGAACAGAGAGACCAAGATTAAAAAAAAAGAAACATGTGCATACTGACACAAGAAAATGTAAACTTTAAAGCAAACTAAATATGGCCTGAGAAGGACTCCATACTTCTATATTTGAGTCTTTGTGGATAGACTGCAACCTAAATTAATAGGTAGAAAATATCGAAAACCTAACTTAGGAGTATGCACCTGTTACGATCACTGAGTCTTGACCAATCCCAGCTGCCATACTTCATATACTGCTGAGTGTTCAAACTATGTTCAAATAAGGCAAAGTCTGAGCTGTAACCAATCCAGCTATTTCTGTTTCTCACTTCTGATTTCTGTACCTCACTTATTTTATTTTTTGTCTATAAATTTGTTCTGACTACCAGGCATCCCTGAAATCTCTGAGTCTGCTGTGATTCTGGGGGCTGCCTGATTTGTGAATAATTCATTGCTCAATTAAACTCCTTTAAATTTAATTTGACTAAGGTTTTCCTTTTGACAGATGGTGTCAAAATGGGATCCAAAGCAGAGCTTCTAATGATCCCCAGGGTGCTGAGTGAACAAGCAAGGTACCTGTAGGACTCACTTGTGTCCAGTGGTCCCTCAGAGCAGCTGGAAATTGTGGGTATTTTTTCTCAGATTTCCATGGTATTTCTCTACATGGATTTGTGTTTTGAACTTTCCAAGTTTCGTTGAGCAAATTTCTGATCCAAATGAGACTTTGAATACATGATAGAAACTGGACTAAGTCCAGGAATCGATTTGATCCAGTTTAACTTACTTGAAACCAGTTAGAGGCCTCTTACATCTGACTGGGTCAGAAAGAAACTGGTAGCAAATGGTAATATCGTGGGGATATAAATTTTGGCTTTTAGAAATTTACAGTGATTTTTGTATTCTACACCTTCATTTCATTTTTCTTGCACAGTTAAGTAGGAATAAAATCATTAGCTAAGTTAATCAAGGGAACCTGAAAGCAACACAAATATTTTAAGTAAAAATGGGATCCTTAATTTATGAAAAACCAAGTTCCTTCTGTCTTGTACATGAGGCATGGGAAGGAACAAAGTGTTACAGAAATGGTGAAGTCTTACTAAAAGTAACTTACAGCAGAACATCCTGAGTAAACAACAATGCATTAAAGTGCATTTAAAAATGAGGGCTCCCAAAAAATTGAATCTGCTAATCTTTCTGCTTAGTTACTATCTTGATCCAAAGGAAATAGTCTGCAGCACCAATTCGCTGACTTTGAATAAATAATGGGGTACATTTTACCTGAGTGAAGGATGGGATTGAGTTAGAAGCCCTCCCTTCAATAAAGTCCCTCTTGGTTAAAAATGGACTAAAGATGACAGGGCTCAACCGGGGGCAAATTTGAGCCTTGCCAGTTCTATATTGGGTGCTAACCATAGTGGCTAATGTCTATATTTTGTAACATGTATTTTGCTCCGGCCAGAATGAAAAATGTTAATTGGGTTACCCCTTGCAACTCTTGGGCAACAACTTACAAAATTGAGAGGATTTACCTATGGTTCCATGAAACACAAAATTAAGATGACTTTTTCTTTATCATACAGCTTGGCCTCCAGGGCAAGCAGGATCACTAGGGTCACTCAGGGAAAAGAAACCCAGAAGCCTAACATGGTGACAAAAAAGTAAGAATTTCTTACAAGTCTGACTCTGGTCTCTCTCTCTCTCTGAGAAAACTGGTTAAAGAATGGTATAAGTCCCTGTTTATCTCGTCTGTAAAGTTTTGATTAACAAGAAAAAGAATTCTGAGGCTGGTCTTAAGATGCAGTGAATTTGGTGTGATTTGTGTGTCTTTCTGTATTGTTCTGCAATAAAGAGGGCTACCTTAGGATAAAACCTGTGCCTAAGACCCCATAGACGCACTGTACAAGACAGCTCAGAAAACTGGTCAGTCATGCCCTTGGGAGTGTGACCTTGTAAATTATAACCATGTAGCTGTGCTTTCTCTTTTCACAATGACAGCCTGGGGTTAGGGTCCAATTTGTGGCTTGGGAATGAGTCTGTGTGTATGAAAGAGCTTTAATTGATTGGTATAATAATAATAAAAGTCTAAATCAAATATTTTGTCGAAAAAAAAAGTGTGGCCTTTTCTTTAGCTCAGGTAACTTAAGTAATCTTTAGGAAAAGAAGACAGTTTTAAAGATTATAGTTAAAATATCTTCAAAAATGTAAACGTTTGCTCTAAATTATACAGATCAAATATCAGGTTTGCTAAATGGTTTAAGGTCAAAAACTGCTTCTTTGATTTTTAAAAGTTGTTCAGTATATTTTCAAGCATTAAATTATAGGTAAGGCCTAGGGACATGTGAAATTAGCCTTGCCTCCTAGCTATACAATGAAGGTTATAAATAAAAGATGTTTTGTTTAAAAAAGGATCTTGTGTGGAAAATTCTTGTCCCAAAGCATAATAACTGTTTGTTAAAAAGAGGGATATTTAGGAAAAGTAAGAAAGTCTTAAGAATATAGTAGATGGTCTGTGTAAGTTGTGAAAAGATTCCTGAAAGGAAATTTTTTCACTAAAAGTAAAAGTTGCTGAGTTACCATTATAACATGTGATTGAGACTATTGAAAAAATAGTTTTACATGCAAGATATGTGATAACAATTAAATGTGTTCTTGATAAAACACTATAAGAAGGCATGGAAATGTAAATTTTTGCCTAGTTTAGAGGGTTAAGGGATTGTTTTAAATTAGATAAGAACAATTAGTTTGAACAAGTTATGGAAGGTTTGTAACAATTGTTCTTGTTAAAAACATTCTGTGTGTGACTATACTGACTAAATTTAAAGGGATATTTTCCAGTTTTTCCGTGAATTGAACATTGAAATAAAAGCAAAAACAGGGTTTTCTTAAAGCCCTGGTCTGATTAAGATTGAAAAGATTTGTCTATAAGGTTTTATTAAAAGTTGAGGTTGAAATAAATAATACAATAATGCAAGGATGAAATTGGACTTTCTCTCTTGAACAAGATTTTCATGTAATATTAAAATATTATTCATTTTTTTGGTCTTTTAAATAAACTACTGAAAAAAAGGGAAAGAGAAGCGACAGGTTGTTTTGAAAGCTAAGTCTTCCCTCTGTCAATGACTAAATGGCTTTTGCCTTTTCAAAAATATTTTGAGTAATTTTGGCTAAATGAATGACTTATGACAACCTGGAATTATATTTTATAATATCAAGTATTTTAAACTTTTATCAGATTTTATAGGCTTTCCAAAATCAAATTTCACATTCAACATTATCTTTTTTGATGTCTAACTGAGATGCAACAGAGGGCTCCTGAAGAATCCAAAAGAGAGGTAAACAGAATTATTTGACATGTTTAATTACATGAGAATTATTGTCAAAAGAAAATTTTTAAGTTTAATCTTCTTCTGGTTATATTTTAGTGAATGATATTAATATATGTTCCAAAATTGTATGGGATTTCTACAGTTCTAATATCTTGAGCATATGCTATCAATCATAATTACGGTTATTATGTTAAGCTATTGTAGACTACAGAAATAACCAAATTTTCTTGTCAATTGTGTTTTTAACTCTATTTAAAATTATTTCCACAGCTAATTGCTTAATACTGATTCAGTTTCTGAAAACTTCACAAGCATGCAAAGTATCTTTTAGGAGCTTTATGAAAGGATGGAAAGAATCCTAAAAAGCAGTCTTGAATACAGGTTTCTAATAACTTTAGAATTATGCCATTTGAACTGGATAAGAATTTCTGGAACTTTAACGAAAACACTGACTAGATTATAAAACTGATAACCCAAGTAAAACAAAAATTAATTAAATACCAAGAAAATACTTTGCCAGATTTTCATGCTAAGTCAGCTGATAATGAAATTGTTTAGGTGTACAATTTGAATAAACTCCATGGTCTATGTCAAATTATCTATGATTACCCATCAGTTGTCAGTGATATGCACCTAATTTGGAGAAATAACTGGTATTCAAGAGGCCATAAATCAAATATTAATTAAGCATGAAATTATGGAGAACTAGGGTGGCCACTTTGTCCCTCATGAGTCCTTGAAGCTTTTATTGATAAAAGTTCTGTATTCTATGATTCATCATAGAAAAGAGAAAATAATCCAAATTGAATATATTGGTGTGGTGGCTTATAAATTGCAAATAGTTTATATTGGTCCCATATTCCTGGGAAAACAATCAAAGATTCAGGTATATTTGGTCACTTGATGGGTCATTTAAACATTTTATAAAGGTATTTTATTTTATAGTTATTTATAATGAATGTGTTCTTGTTGTGTAAAAGCTCTACAATGCAGGAGGCTGATGTTATAACACTAAGTTTTTAAGTGACAGTATATTTTCACCAGGTGAAGAAAGCTTTTTATTGTTTACTGAGGATAATAAACCCCTTCACAATCTAGAACCTGAAGATTGTATATTCTGAGATCATCATAGAACCACTATTCTTGCTATCCATATTGCAGCAAAATTTTGAAACCTTGACCTTTGGGTTCGTAATCTCACAACTAAGAAGGATCCCTCAATGCTGTTGCAACTGTACATCCATTGGAAACCTTAAGAAAAAGCCAACCAGGGAAGTCAGTCCCCAGAAAAAGAGGACATACTTGATGAAAACAGTTCCCAAGACAACAGATCAAGACTTTTACCATCATGAAAGTCTCATCTTTGAATATTTTTTTTGTTTATGCCTCTGTGAACAATAGAAATAAAAGGGGGTCTGTTGTGTGTATTTACGGGATATACTTTCATTTGTGAAGAATTTTATAGTCAGTCTTATACATGGATAACTTTATACTTTGATAGGTAACAGATGAAGGCCCAATGTAGGTGAGAAATTTTAATGTTATATACATTGCCTCATAATCAGTCAGAAGCAGATCACTGACTCATTGCTTTTTTTTTTTTTTTTTTGAGACAGAGTCTACCTCTGTTGCCAAGCAGGAGTGCAGTGGTGCAACCTCGGCTCACTGCAACCTCTACCTCCCAGGTTCAAGAGATTCTCCTACTTCAGCCTCCCAAGTAGCTTGGACTACAGATGTGTGCCACCATACCTAGCTATGTTTTTTACATTTTTAGTAGAGATGGGTTTTCACCATGTTGGCCAGGATGGTCTTGATCTCCTGATCTCGTTATCTGCCTGCCTCAGCCTCCCAAAGTGCTGGCATTATAAGCGTGAACCACTATACCCAGCTGATTCATTGCTCTTAACCCACATTATGAGTTAAAGACAACATTGCCAGAAGGCCTTCACTCTTCTATAAGAGAAGGACATGAATTGTCAGGGCCTTTTTCCATGGTTTGGAATAAAAGAGGCAATAAATAGAAATATATTCCTCACAATAGGCTCTATGGCAGATTCTACTGTAAGGGTTATGGTTACACAGTAGACTTTAAATTCTCTTGTGAAAATTATGCTAAATAAAATAATTGGATAAACAGAAAAGCATCTGTGCTGGCACTTATGGCCTATGGAGAAAACATTAGGTATTCCAGAGATCCAGTTGTAAGAGATTAATAAAGAGACTGCTTAGTTAAGTGAGTAGACTCTTTAGCTCATTCTTTGAACTATTTGATTTTAAATTGTTTAGTTTATGGGGATCCTGGATAAGAAGGATACTCCAAACTCTTGTTATTTTCCTCTTGACAGTCATGATAATAGTCTCCCTGGTGCAGTGTATTTTAAATGTTTGCATACAGCATATCTATGTCAAATGGTCTACCATGTCAAATGGTCTCTTTTCAACTGGAATGACAAAAGTTGAAAGAAATGTGTGACCATGAGGATACCATAACCTATGAATGACATGCTGAGATTGGAAACCAAAAATGATAGAACTGAGAGCGGCACTAAGATCCTAAGTTTTGGTCAGAATCTCACCTAAGTAAGAATCTGGCCGAAAAGGGGGGTTTTGAAACAAAATCATGGGAGGCCATTGCTTTGGACTGAGCTCATACACCAGACTCTAATAGAGCAAGCCAAACAAAAATGGAGTCGCTCATGCTAAATGTGGCATAATCAAACTAAGACTTTAAAGAAACACATAGATCTCAGATCAGACTGGAGCAGGATTTGTTTTTCTTCTGTAAACAGAATGTTCCTGCATAAGGAGGTACCCTCTATTCAGTCCTTTTTCCTACCTTTGTGAAACTCACTGTTCTACTGATTCCCGGGGGGTTTCAAGACCAAGTAAGTACATTTATGATGACGACAGTGATATTAATAACTAAAGTTTTGGTCAATCTCTCAAAATTGAGAAAAATGACCAAAAGGTGAGAACCGTTAGAGCAAACTAAATATGGCCTGAGAAGGACTCTGTACTTCTATATTTGATTCCTTGTGGATGAACTGTAACCCAGCTTAATAGGAAGACAAGATTGAAAGCCTAATTTGGGAGGACACACCTTTAGCAGTCATTGAGTCTTGGTCAATCTCAGCAGTCATACTTCAATCAGTCATACACTGTTGAGCTTTCAGACTATGTTCAGATAAGGTAAATTCCAAGCTTTAATCAATCCAGCTGTTTTTGTACTTCACTTTCAATTTCTATATGTCACTTTCCTTTTTTTTATTGTCTACAAATTTTTTCTGACCATGAGGCACCCCTGTAATCTCTCTGAATCTACTTTGGTTTTAGGGGCTGCCCCATTTGTAAATTGTTCATTGGTCAATTGAACTCCTTTAAATATAACTTGGCTGAAGTTTTTCTTTTAATAAAACGAATAATTCTAATTATATAAGACAAAACTGGGTGACAATATGAATATAGGATAATTTGGAAAAGAGTGGATTAAAAAAGAAAATCCATCTGTACTCTTTTAAATTAAATCAATTTGATCTTTTAGTGTCATTTCTGTACCACATGGACACATCTATTTCTTTATTTAGTATTTTATTTGGTTATTGCTAATTTGCCTTGGCTTATCAAAGAGGTTAATAAAGTTACAGCAAAGATGTTCTGTTTGAAAGCATGCCATATAATGCAATCTGGAGAAGATCATATCAGTAATTAAGACTCTCAAATCTATTTCTTGACTCTGGTCAAAACATCACTTTACTTCTGCCATCTTCAATTTTTTTGTGAATGAAATAAAGGCGTTGAAGTAGGTAGTTTCTATTAACTCTGTAAAGGAAACTAAAACATTTCACCCCAAAATATTGCTTCCTGGCATAAAGATCAACAGATACAGAATGAGACTTTCCCCCATCTACATAAATACTTGAAGTATCCACCAAAAAGATTTGTTTTCCTTCTGCTTACTGTTATCTCATTATCTGTTAAAGAAGACGTAAAATGTTGCCATACCTAAACAGACCTTTTTATAAGATAGTGTTTATCAGGCTCATTCTGTTCCCAAAGAGAATCAGTTACAAATTAATCTCTGTTTCCTGATTCATTCATTCTCCCCAGTATTAGGTCAGTTGAAGAGTAATTGCAGTTTTTGCCATAATAATTACTTATTTTCCCTCAGCATAATTATTTATATTTCCCATCTCTCCTTCTCCTTCAGAAAAATGGCTGTGTTAGTATAAGGGCCCCATTGGGATATTTGGGATAACCACTCTGTTCTCCTTCGTGCTCATTAATTAATTTGCATATTTAATTAATTTAATTGATTTTTCGTATTTATTTTTCATTAGTGGAATTCTTTAGCAAAACTTCAGAGAACAAAGGAGAAATTTTCTTCCTTCTACAACTTCTGGGCTTGTAAATTTTTATGTTTCCATCATATGCTCTGGCTGTGATTTGAATGTTTTCTCACTGTCCTCAATTGGCATAGATGGAATCTAAGTAATGTTAATACTGCAGTAAACATAGCGTCTTTTTAAAGGTAAATATAATGAACAAAACTATGTGCTGTACATGTGTATTCAATGACCATTGAATTTTCTGCTATTTGAATTAGCATCAGTAATAATTTCATTTCTTGTAAAACCAAATATGGTGATATAAATTGCTGCTAGTTGATAAGAAAAATGAATGATATGGAAATGAGCAGTGCAAGTTAATCAAGAAAGAAAAAAATGGTATCAGATAAAATTAAAGATAGACACAATAAGAAAAAGCAATGTGCATTTTTTTCTCATTTCTTTTGTATGTTTATGCTGTTGACCAAAAAAAATAAACTCTGTAAAATATTTAAGGAAGTTTATTCTGAGCCCTGCATAAGTGACAATGGTCTGCGACACAGTCTCAAGAGGGCCTGAGAACATGTACCTAAAGTTGCTATGTAACAGCTTGGGTTTCTGTTTTAGGGAGACATCAGACATCAATCAATATATGTGAGCTATACATTGGTTCAGTTCAGAAAGTCAGGACAGCTTGAACCTGGAAGCTTGCAGATCCTAGGTAGATTCAAAGATTTTCAGGTTGTCAACTGGTTGAAAGAGTTATTATCTAAAGACCTGGAACGACTAGAAAGGAGTAACTGGGTTAAAATAAGGGGTTGTGGAGACCAAGGTTCTTATTATGCAGATGAAATCTCTTAGATGCCTGCCCTTAGAGACAGCAGATGCCCCCCCTCTGTAAATAGCCAGCTCTACCTCTTGGAGGTGGTATTCCCTTTTCTCTTGATGGTGGTGGAGCACCTCACCCTCCCCTTCCTCCTCCTCTTCTCTTACTGCATAGCCATCATCACAGCTGTAGTAAGGATCTTCATCGCCTCCACAGTAATCGTGATAATCATAACCATAGTAATCATCATAGTAATCTTCATAGCCATAGCAATGTGAATGTAGCCATATCCACCTCTCCCCTCACCACAACCCTGACCTCTAATTGGAGGTGGCATGCGAGGAGAAGGGTGGTGGTAATAATCTTCATATGCAGTACTTCTGGAGGTCTGTAGCAGCTTGGCTCCCTTTCCTTTTCTTGTCTGGTGGCTTGGCTAAGACTATTTCAATTTCTTCCCCTTCTATTTCTTTGCCATTCATTTCATCCATAGCCTTAACAGCTGCTCCTCTGTCTTCAAAATGAACAAATGCATAATCTTTCAACTTCCTCACTCTTTAGAGTTTTCCAAATTTAGAAAATGACTTTTCCAATATTTCTTCTGTTACTGTAGTAGCCAAGTTTCTCACAAACAAAACTTGTACCTTAGCCATGACTTCTGGGTCTGGTTCTTCCACGGGGTCAGCCCATTCAACTGTAACTACATTTCCCCACACTTGTATTTTCCACTTATCAGCCAGCATCTGACTTGTGCTGCTGACTTGTGATCCTCATATTCAAAGAAGCAGAATCCCGGATTCTTCTTTTTTGTCATCAGGTTGATGATAGAGAATAACTTTCAGGTAACCCTCTGTGACTTTACTGAATTCTTCCAGAACTTAAGAATGGATCCAACAAAAAGTCTGTTATTTGCCACAGAAATGCACACTCCAAGGTGTTTACCAGGGCGAATTTCACAGCTGTCTCACAGTTTCACAGCTTCCTGTACAGCTTCCTTTCCACAGAAGGTGATAAATGCATACCCTCTATTCTGAGCAGAGAGTGGATCCATCATAAGACGTAGATGCCAAATGGGTCCTGCCTTCTCAAAACAGGGCACCAATTCATCCTCATATAAATCTTGGTATTTTACCTACAAACACCTCTGTTCCAACTCCAGGTTGCACCCAGAGCACACACTGTCTGGTGGAAGACCACCATACTTCCTCTGTCCTGTGGTTATCCCCAGAATATAACCAGTTCTCTCAAGCAAGGCCTTGATCTTCACTTCATCAAGTCCCTTTGTGGATTCTTGCACCATGCTCCCCTGTTTCTCTCTCTGCCCGTAGATCTTCATAACTCCACATAAAAATGCACTTTTGTTCTGAACATGTGATAAGTCACTTTCCTTGAACTGCTCTAGTACAGACAAAGCTCCTTCTTCATTAAATTCCCTGAAAGCATCAATTGCTCTTTCATCAAGATCGACGTAAGTTACCAATCCAGGGCGGAGCAGGAGCTGGTGGCCATGCCTGTGAAAATCAGCTCGAGGCACTTTGAAAATGATTAGAAATGGCACGCACACCATCCCCTACTCCCCACAAAAAATAAATGTTTTTATAAGAGATAGTATACAAATTGCATGCTGTGATGGTAACCCAGAGTATCAGAGATATTGGAGTATTTTACAGAATAGCGGACACAGCTTAATAAGTAAGTATCAGTATCTTACGCATTCAAATAAGACCTCATTCATGTTTTACTATCTAATAAGTAATAAGGTGACTGATAATAATCAAATATGTTATTGTAGAAAATTGAGTTTTAAAATATATAAAATCCAAGTGAATATTATACCAGGATGGTGACTGCAGACTTCTTTGTCATCACAGATTAAATAAGAATTCTAAGAATGCTGTTAGTTAAACTATTTTAAAAAAGAGCAACTTATGTTCAGCTCTTCAAATCATCTTTAGATGGGGATGCGATGTTATTGTGCAATTTCCAGTTAAGTGGCCATTTCCTCTTTTTCTTGTACTTGTCAATCAAAAATACATTTGAAATATATAGCCTAAACTACGTATTGCAAGAGTTCTTCAAATGAACAGCCAATTTAGACTAAAACAGACAAAAACAAACAAACAAACAAAACTATCTTATTTTAAAATAAAATCAATACAAAACATATGAAGTTACTCAATTTTAAAGATATTTATAAATGTAATTTGAAGAGTTAGGTAACGGTTCTGTTTGGAATTGCCTATTTGTCCTTTGTTACAGTATTTAATCTGTATGCGTCTTAATTAAAATGGTGGTTATAATGGATAATAAACATTCTTCTCTCTAACAACCATGAGTGTGTGCTTCCATTTTTTGAAAAGCCATATATTGTTAATATTTTCTAATAAAACAAAATGAATGCCTAGTAAATGCAAGATATTCTTTTTATTACTATTTTTTCTGTCTCATAAGGACTATGTTCCTTCTGATAGCTATGTTCTTTTTAAAACTGCTATATGATGCTACTATTATGGAAAAGACTACATTCAATTCTAGATACATGCAATTTTAAATCAATCTAACTGATACATGTCTTTGGGGGCAGAAAAATAGGCATATCTCTCTTTTAAGCTTCTTGATGGCCATTGTAATCGCCAAGATACCAAAAACCAGAACTCATTATCCTAGCAGAGCATACCAGGAATTTGCTATATGACAATCTGTTTTGAGCTACTCATTTGAAATATTGTGACTGAATGTATTGAATTTCTGTTCAAATTAAATTTAACTCTTATCCCTCATCCCCCTCATGCACAATTATGATAGAGTAAATACTGAATCAGCAATTATGGATATAGCTCATAATATTTCATTGTTGAAGTCTAAAAATAACATGATTCTGATTTTCATTGCTCCTTTTTTTTTTCTTTTTTTTGAGGCAGACTCACTCTGTTGCCGGTGCTGGAATGCAATGCGTGATCTCGGCTCACTGCACCCTCTACCTCCCAGGTTTGGGTTCAAGCAATTCTCCTGCCTCAGCCTCCCAAGTAGCTGGGATTACACGTGCCTGCCACCATGCCAAACCATTTTTTTTTTTGTGCTTTTAGTAGAGACAGGATTTCACCATGTTGGCCAGGCTGATCTCAAACTCCTGACCTCAGGTGATCCACCTGCCTTGGCCTCCCAAAGTGTTGGGATTACAGGCTTGACCCACTGCTCCCGGCCACTACTGACTCTTGATAAATGCTCAATCCCTGGTCACATTCTGGGAAATAAAAAATCCAAATTGTTGGGATGGAATTCGTTGGTATTTACTAAACATAGCTTTACAATTTGTAGCCTACACAACAATGTTTGTATTTTGATGCAAGTTTATTAGCTGTAAGTTCTTAGGTAAAATCCTAGAAGTTAAATTTCCTAATGTCTGAAATGACTCACTTTTTTAGCTTCAGTTGTATGTGTTGAGATGATGGCTCTCTCATATTAAACTCTCGATTAGAGATTCCTTGTGTTTTTCTCTGTGTCAGCTGAGTTAACTCTACTCTGAGAGCCTGCTGTTAACCCTTTAAAATCATAGCAAAATTTTAGTCTTTATGCTTGAGAGCCTGAACTGAGGACAACATAAGAAATAAATAAAGTACTGTAGTAGTAGAAGATAGAAGTGAAGAAAATGACTTCTGATCAGTCCTTTGATAATTACGTTGATGACAATAATAATATAAAACTACAATATAAAGTGCCAGAGGCAATCTTAACATTTTCATGAATTTTAGCTTAAGCCTTCATAATAATTCTATGAGATTGGTATTATTTTTTACCCAGTTTTCTAATCAAAGGAACAGGAATTGAATAGTTAAGCTACAAGTCCAATATCATGCTCTTTATAAGTGACAAACATAGTATTAGAACCAAGACCCAGCCCTGGCTTTTGTATCATGTTGATACTTCCTTCCTGTGGATTTCAGTCTTCTCTTGGCCCCAACGTCCACCTCTCTACTGATCCTTCTTAGTCTGCTTCATACCTTTCTTTGATTTTCCCACCTCTTGAGTAACCATGAACCATACTGTTCATTTCTAAGATCTTTTATATTTTCACCTTCTGTCTACTTTACTTGATAAATTTTAGATATAGTAATGTATTTCAAAGGGGACCTACATTTTTTTAAAACAAAATATTGCTAATACATATTATTCTCTGGCTGCTGGAGACATTTCTTGCCTAAGAGATCATGTCCTAAATGAAATTGAGTCCTAAAGTCACTACGTAACGTAATAATTGAGTGGAGTCAAAATAAATCTTATAATACTTTACATGAGCCATAAATGACAGTGTACATATCTTTATGTATTCAACTCTACACAGCAATATATAGACAGATATATGTGGATAAATACAAAGTATATAATGATGAGTGCATATGCAAATTTTTATTTTTTTCTATTATACTATAATACTAAAGAGAGAAAAAGAGACATCACCAGGAGGCTGTGTATAGTTGACTTTGAATAGGCCAAATATAGAAAAGATTTGAGGTGTCCATCCCTCACTGGCCTCACTAATGACTACCTGAAACCCTCTCATTAGTTGTTCCTTTTTATTTGAGTCATTGAGAACTCCTCATAAAGCATTTTTCATCAGATTTTAACTATGACATCATTCCACAGAAGACATCACAAGTGGTAAACAGGTGTTCAAAGGCAAAAAATGAAGGGTGGAGTTTGATTCAAGAAGGGAAGAACAGTCAAATAAAACTCAGTAAGGGAGTCTACTAGGCTATTAGAAGGCTGTCAATGAAAACCTGAGATTTGAAAAATGGAAGCACCACGGGATGAAGGGACTAGAGAATAATGGCACTGCAGGCAGACCTCCCCTAAGTTTTCATGTTGTTGTCCAAAGCCTATTTGCAACCATGCAATAGCTCTTCTTTGTTTGCTGTGGAGTATCATCTGATACAAATCAAACCCTTCTGGAGCTTCATCCAAGAAAATGTACAAAGGCCTGGTATATGAAGTTGTTCCCTTTTTTTTAAATTTATTTTTTTATTTTTTTAAATTTTTTATTTTTGAAAGAAAGAAAAAGGAAAGAAAGAGTGAAAGAAAGAAAAAAAGAATGTAAGAGAGAAAGAAAGAGGAAGAGAAAGAGGGAGAGAGAAGTTGTTCCCTTTAACATAGCATGCCTGTAGGTGCCCTGAGAATGTGCCTGAAGGCAAGCTGCTTTCCAAGTCACAGTAAACTCGTTCCATAGGGAATATTCATTTTTCAGAAAGCAAAAAACAATAAAAAGTCACTTGATAGCATACCATCTTTAACAAACAAAACTATAGGAACTTTAGGGAGCCCTTTCTATATGCTTTCCATTGGTGAATATGGTCAAATTGTGGTATCACATTTCTCTCTGGAAACAAAAGAATAAGAATTTTCATTTTTTAATTTATTAGCACCTGCCATTCATCTCTTCCCACCAACACACAATCTACTTTCTCCTTCACAGGAGAGTTGAGTAAAATGGTCTGTATCTAGAGATAATAGGTCATGGAGTTACGGTCATATTTCAAAAATAGATCATAATCCCTAAGGATCCCAAATAGGTGTATCTGTAATGCAGTCTTTCTCAGCTGCATAATGGATTTTTAAAATAGGATTCTATTAAAATAGTGTCCATAAGAAAAAGGAAAGTTTTACACATAAGTTTATATATATATATATATATATAAATTTATATGTAATAATCCATTATATATATAAATATGTGTAAATGTAAGAGTATATATATACGAGTGTGTGTATATATATATATATATGAGTGTGTGTATATATATATATATATATACACATATACTTTGAGATATTCCAGAAGGTAAACTATTACCTACATTATTGAGGCATATTATAGCTGCAAGGTACACAAAGTATCATATGACACAAGAATAATTAAGAAGAGGCTCAAAAATTTTGGAAAATTTGATTAAGTGAGGTGGAAATCAGAGATATATTTTAAAAGGAGAGAGAAAAATTGTTTTCAAATACATCCGGCATCTACTTTTATTATGTGATTTAAAGAACTTTTCAATATTGCTTTTTCTATGATTAGATGAAATTATCAAACAATGACACTGATGTCAATAATGAGCTCTGTTATTTCACTGAAGAATTTTATTATAACTCACATATTAGCTTGTATATGTTGAGTTTTCAGAGAGCAAGAGAGACTCTGTTTGTTTGGGAGGAAGTAAGGGAAGAGAAAAAGAAACTCTGCCTAATAATCCAGAGAATTGTCCAGGATTTTATTCAAGATAATCAAGGTGATCCCTCTATAAGTCTGTAAGAACCACAGCATAACTGAGCTTGGGGAACTCCCCAAGGCAGATATAGCTTAGATCACAACACCTAAGTCCTTTCAAATATCTGAAAATCCTTCCTAAGAAGGAAGGATACAAACAAGCCCAGACAGGAAAGGCTACAATAAGCACTTAACTCTTCAATGCAGAGACACTGAAGAACATCTACTAGTGTCAATGCCACCCAGGAAACATGAGCTCACCAAGTGTACTAAATAAGGCACCAGAGACCAATGCTAGAGAAACAGAGACACGTGACCTTTCAGATAGTGAATTCAAAATAGCCTCAAAAGGGCAAAGCTAGGAGTTACTGCCCTTAAAGAGAAAATAGAGAAAGACATAAGGGTAGAAAGTTTACTCAAAGGGATAATAACAGAGAACTTTCCAAAGCTAGAGAAAGACATCAATATTCAAGTGCAAGAAGGTTCTAGAACATCATGTAGATTTAATCCATAAAAAGACTACCTCAAGACATTGAATAATCAAACTCTCAAAGTTCAAGGATAAAGAAAGGATCCTAAAGCAGCAAGAGAAAAGAAACAAATGCATACAATGGAGTTCTAACACACGGCAGCAGACTTTTTAGTGGAAATCTTATAGTCCAATAGAGAATAGTATGATATATTTTAAGTGCTGAAAGGAAGAAAAATTACCCCAGAATAGTATATCTGGCAAAAATATCCCTCCAACAGGAAAGAAAAGTAAAGATTTTCCCAGGCAAACAAATATGCTGAGGGATTTCATCAACACCAGACCTCTCCTATAAGAAATGCTAAAGGGAGTACTTCAGTCAGAAAGAAAATGACATTAATGAGCAACAAGAAATCATCTGAAGGTACAAAACTCACTGGTAATAGTAAGTACACATAAAAAACAGACATTTATAACACTGTGACTATGGTATGTAAACTATTATGTTAAGCAGAAAAACTAAATGATGACCCAACCAAAAACAATAACTACAAGAACTTAGCACAATAAGATATAAACAACAAAAAGTTGAAAAACAAGGGAGAAAGTTATGGCATAGAGTTTTTGTTAGTTTTGTTTTTTTCTTGTATATGCAAACAGTGTTAAGTTGCTATCAGGTTAAAACAATGGGTTATAAGATAGTATTTGGAGGCTTCATGGTAACCTCAAACCATAAAACATATAATCACTATACAAAAAATAAAAAGCAAGAGACTAAATCATATCACCAGAGAAAACTACTTTCACTAAGGAAAGACAGAAGAAAAGAAAGAAGACAAGACCACAAAACAACCAGCAAACAAATAACAAAGTGGCAGAAGTAAGCCCTTACTTATCAGTAATAACACTGAATGGAAAGTGACTAAACTTTCTAATTGAAGACAAAGAGTGGCTGAATGGATGGAAAAATGAGACCCAGTGATTTCTTGCCTATATGGTGAGTTTCAAGTTGTTATTCGTTAGTATCCAGCAACATAGCCAATCACCCACTGCAGCAACGGTGGATTATATACTGATCTGATGAATAAGGAATATAGCAAATCACACACACACAATTGAAATGTGAGGGTCCAGTCGGGAGGATGATCATAATAGGAGGCAAGAAGTGGGCACCAAGGATACTCCACAGGGGAGAAATATCAATTGAAGTACATGGAAGGGAAAAAAGAATGTATAAATGCTTCATATGTCAGATGTTTCCTCTAAACTATGCAGAGATGCTGGCTGTGAAGACTTTAAGAATAAGGCAAACAGGCAAATGGTTTGGATAAATAATTGAACTGGGGAACACTCACAAGACCTTAAAAAGAATGTAGCAATCAGGAAGAAACTAAAACACAGAGAAAGTCTCATGTACCTCATTAATTCATTTGATTTTTCCAATTGTTATCAAGTGCAGGTTATAGGCTATCATATTTTTATTAAATGTATGTCCCAGTATGGAAAAAATGTGCAGATAACAAAATGGCAATGAAAGTGCAGACACTCAAGTCATAATGCTAAGAGTTGTTAAATACTATTTGTAAATTTTCATGAAAATCAAATCTTCAAGAAGAATAAGAGATTCTGGTATAGTCGTGGAGAGGCGTGAAAAGGAGTTAGCATTTGTAATTGGGACTTGAACGTTATCTTGTAGTTTACAAGGTGGAGTTGATGGAAAAAGACTGACAACAAATTTTGAAGGAGATAAAGACAAGAATGAAATACGTTTTCACTCATTCATTAAATATCTTTGAAGACCTAATGTGTGCCAAATACGTTAAAGAAAAATAAGAAACAACATGAAAATGTGGAAAAAAGCCATGTCTTTTTTTGGATTTCTCCAGAAATCCACATTGAGAAAAGGCTCCAGGGCAAAAACTTGATTTTGAAAGAAACACAAGTCTTAGCGGGAAAGTGATATTGAGAAAAAGGAGAGCCAGTTAAGCTTCTTTACTCAGTCAACTATCACAGTGGTTTAAATCTAAAAGTGACTTAACACACATTGCAAAATGGTCCCACATGAGGGACAAAGGAGCTAAGGTATTCATATGTTTGGGATTTATATCCCAGGCATGTAGATGCAAATGCTACTGATTAGAAGTTGGTTAGTGCATACCGAAAATTCTGAAGGCTCTGGGTAAGTTACTGACAGCATCTGCTACAAATTATGTAATGGTAAGTGTGCAAAGAAAAGCATAACATTATATATGCTATTTAATTCTCATAACTAAAACTGAAAAATTTCCAAAAATATTCTTAAAAAATTCTTTGAGTGTTGATGATTTGTCAATGAAGAACTTTGTCTCCATTTTGGATTTTCGCTTATGTTAGTGTGGTGTTTGCATAATGAATATGTTTGTTTTTTAGTAAGAAGGATAAGTCTGTTTCTCATCTAATGATTTGAGTTTCTAATTAGCCTCTGGTGCCTTACTTTATTATTCAGCAAACAAATATTTCTTGATTTCACATTACATACCAAGTATTGTTAGGGGCATTAAGATTGGATGTAAACCAAATGTGACAGGAGAACAAATATATTAGTATTGACAAGAGCTATGAAGTAATTAAACAAACAGAGAGATGCGATAGAGAGTGACAATGATGATCAGAGAAGTCCTGTTGGAAGAGTAAGTGTTTCCAATGTGACTTGGATTCCAAGAAGTAGCAAGCTAACTAAAGGTTTGGTAAAATCTCATCCCAGGCAGTGAAGTTCCATCAACAATTTTAATAGCAGAGTTCCTCAAACAAAGCTAGCTTGTCACATGGAGTGCTAGCCAAAAATTTGAAGATTTCTGGCCACAGTCAATGCAGAGCAACTGAATCATAATATCTGGATGTGAAACTAGAATATCTGCGTTTTTGAAGACACTTTCATGTAATTTTCACCTATAATGTAATCCTGAAATCACTAGGTTGGTTCTATGAAAAATTATTTTATAAACACTCTTTTTTTCTATACAATAGAATATAGTTATTAACTTTTTGAAAATAAGTGTAAGGAAAATTAACAAATTGTCAATACTATGGTTTTATGGAAGGCATTAGACTGTGTCTGTACAAGAGGATTTTGTTAAAATGCTCAAAATTTGATGCTACTTCTGCTTGGCTTATTATAAAAAATGCAAATTTTTTTTTGGCAAATGCGATTGATTGGTCATTTTGTTTTCTGGGTCTTGGGATAGGAATCTTTACAAAGTAAAAAATGGATTGCTATTTAGTGTGTCTACCACATTTTTCTAATTTGAATAACAAAATACCAAAGCAATCAAGCCTTATAACCCAAATTTTGAACCATGCATGTTAGAAATAGATTTTATCTGGTACTGTGAATCATAAATAATATTCAGTATAAATAAATAATGAAAGATGAAAGCAATGGCTATTTTGTTTGAACCACAAAAAAGTTGATAACTTTTTTTTTTTTAATGGAGAGTTAAGAAATATGGTAAGATAAACTTCACAAATGACTCTATATTTCTCTTCTGTGGCCTCCTGGACATCACAGCCTCTCTCCCAAGCCACATAAGCACAACATATACATCCTAAGAATCTCATATGTAAAACTTAGGGAATAAAACATAAAATAAAGTAAAATATTGTCAATGGTTGCAGATGAATCTCCTGGGCAACATTCATAAGAGTGAGCCCTTACTGATGAAATAGTCCAAGTGTTGCCCTCCGTGTACTTTCTAGTTGGTTATGCAGTCACCATGATTTGGCTCTGTTTTCAGCCCAGCAATTAGCTTGGGAATGAAAACCCTGTCTTTCTTACTCTTTTGCTCTTAGCAACTGGCTGTGTGTGTGTGTGTGTGTGTGTGTGTGTGTGTGTGTGTGTTTTCTCTCTCTCTCACTTTCAAACTATTCCTTTACTTGTTTCTCAATTTGGGAAGAGGATTGGGCACAATATGAGGAAATTACCAGAATCTTAATTTAGAGATTGATTCCATGAACATGTTAAAACAGAAGCTTTGGGGCCACTGAATCTTAGTTTAGTATTTGTATGGGTTTCTAGTCTTCTTATTTCATGTTTTTCTTATGACAAGCTATCAATTAGCACTCACTTTTGTTCATCTCTCCCCTCTCAATTACTTCAAACTTAAAGAGTGTAAATTAACTTATTGGTAATTTGAGACCTGGACATGCATAGCTTAACACACTTCCTTCTTTTCTCTCAGTTGTAGCTGCCTGTAGAGAGCTCACAGTTCTTGGCCATAGATGTAGTAAAAAAGTAACTGACTATAGTTGCCAGTGACCAGGCACATATTGTCTCACTGCTGTACCATGAAGCCCATTGTTACCACATATTTACAAAACAACCTTTGATCCTATGATTTTTCATAATAAAATTGCCATTTGTGTTTTCCCTGAATTCTGAAATGTATCTCACTTAATTGCAAATTCGATGAAAAATAGGAATATGTATTGAGCTTCCTCAAATCCCAATTACAGATGATATTAAAAAAGACTTTCAGATTTGAAGTTGGACCTGAATCTTACTTAACCTGTCCCTGAAATGGGAGCATGGCCTAATTGCTAGTTTGGTTGGACTTGCATTAGAGAAGGCAGGGGAAGAATGCTAAGAGTTGAAAGTATACTTGTTTGAGATGGCTTGGGCCAATTGGATTAAGATGTGAAGATATGAGTAAAACAGAGATCATCTGTACATCAACTCTGCTAATTTCAATAAATACAAGCCTTGGCTCTCCTGCAGCACACTACCAATTATCTTTCATGTTCTAAACCAGGACATGAACTATGATAACACCATTAATTGGTTTATCAGACTTATGCAGAAATCTTGATTCTTCTTATTAGCATACAGTGTCTAAAAAACTTTCTACCCCTGATATTTTAGAGCTTTTCTGCCTAGGAAATGCCTAAGGCCAAATCTTTTACGATAAGCTTTTGAACAGATGGAAACAGAGTAAAGGGCTCCCTGTGACAGCTTTGGGTACTGTGTTGGTGGCATACTACAGCAAAACTCCTCTACATAGCTTTTTATTTTTTTCCCTTTGCCCAATTTGTGTTTCTTTATGGACCACCTATATAGGGGATGGTATAAGTAATTATCCACATTAAAAAATAGATTTACATCAATTTAGATGTTTACAGTTTACAAAATTTTTTCACTCTTACATTTAAACCTCAAAACAGTGTTATACGTTAGGGAAGACATAGGGTTTATGTTTCCAACTTTGCAGTTGAAAAAAGTGAGCCTGGGATCTTGACTCAGCCATATCTGGTTTTAAATTCTGGCTTCATAACTCACTAGCAATGTGAGCCTGGATGGGTTACTCAGTGTCCTCACTTGAAAAATGGTTTGAATGATTAAATTGAATATGAGAGGTAAAGCTGTAGCACAGAGTTGACTAACTAATAACTACTTGAGAAACTGTGGTTATTTTATTTTAAATTTAAATCCTACATTTTCTCACTCTACCAAGTTGAACGCTAAATCTCAATCATTCAAAAATTTTAGAAATTCTGTATATTGGACAGTGTATTCATAAATATTCATGTAATTTAACTTTAAACTCTGAGCCATATGTTTTGGATCAGACTGTATTCCTTATGTAATGACAAAGATATGCTGGCCCCATTTATCAAATGTAGTTGGGGAAGGTAGAAAGGGGAAACGGCATCAATAAATAATTCCATGTAATTTCTGTGAACCACAGATGCTTAAGTTGATGTGTATTAATAATTTCATAATTCATAATGGATTAATTTATAATAGGTTACAATCTCCAGCTGTTTTATACATGAAAATGTTAAAAATTATATTTAATAAATTGTTTTTATTCCCTAAGAATATGTAAATCATTAACTGTCATATAAACCTATATGTCAGGTATACAAAGGAAGTTTTCATGAGATCTAACTATGTAAATATTCTGAAGAATTTCATTTTTCCAAAACCAGACAGTCTTTCAAACATTAGTACAGTGCTATAAAATCGTATATTTAAAATCAATTTTGTCTGTGTCACTTTTTCAATCTGATCAAGTTTGTTCAGGGATTGCCCAAAAGGAAGCACTGAATTCATAATCTTATTATAACTTCCTACTCATGGCAAAATTTTAGTTTACTTTCTGTAGAGATCTTGTTGTATCCAAGAGAGTTAGAAGGAACGCCCCACGCTCTGAGTTCCAAATTAAGAGTCCTTTGTTAACCGGCAACTGAGAGATTGCTACTGCTCAAAATTCTCTCAACCCTGAGGAAGGGGCTTGATTATCTTTTTTACCTTGATTTAGGTAGGGGATGGGGTAACTAGCTGAAGCATAATTTTACAGAAGCAGAGAAAGCAAGTTAGTAGGAGGGGTTAAGCCAGGTAGCCGAGGGAACTTTCAATACAATCACTAAGATGGGTGTTCGGGTACTTTCTGCACAATAACCAAAGGGGAGTTTTTCGCAGTAGCAGGTGGGCTTGACAAGCAGGCTGCAGTTACAATGGTTACAGGTGCTAAGAACAGCGTGCTTCAAACCTCAACACTTCAGGGCTCTGGGTACAGCATGACCCAGTTATGAACCTGAGGGGCCATGGCAGGGATGGAGAAGTGAGGCTGGAGTTTTTAGTTAAAATGGAGTCAGTCAGGTTAGCACAAGTTAGGTTACCACAATCTCTGTTGGAAGTGCATGTTTCTTTTTAACAGTCAATTCTCTTCTTTCCATATAATCTCTACTCTCACAATTAATGAATATAGTTTTCTTTCTATCTCTCCTAAAAAAGATCATGACAAGATTATTGATAATGAACTTGTAATCAAATTACTTATTTAGGTTTGACTCTGACTGGAAGAAAATCTAAAAACTAGAAATGTTTGATTCCCTGTTTTATTATAAAAGACTTGTTTAAATTATGATTGAAAATTTTGATGAAAGTTTCAATTTGATGTACATTTAGATAATATGCAATTAATTCAGGAGTTTCTAGTCCCTCCTAAATTTTCAAAATTTTGTTGTCAAAGTCCACATTTTAGTAACCAACAAAAAAGCTCTTATTGAATGGTATTAATAATGTTGTTGTTCTCATCTAGTATTTTATAACTGAATGAAGATATAAATGAAAAATTATAATTTTGTTGGGTGTTTATGTACAGGAATCACAAAAGAGGAAGTTCTGGAGAAAATGAATGAGTTGATATTATCATGTAGAAAGTTTACAATTTTGAAATTCTATTATTACAGTCCACATAATTTTTAAATTCACCTTTCAAGAACAGTCATTTCAAGTATAATTAATGTAAACATCATTCTATTCAAGATTAGTTTTTTAAATTATTTTTCAGAATATTTTTTATTTGTTATATATTATAAAATCATTTTAAACTACTTTCTAAAAAGTTCATATTTTTCTTCTTCACTAATTTTATATATATGTATACATAAATCTTTCTATGTATACATACATATAGAGAAAGAGAAAGAGAAAGTTCTCTTTCTCTGGACTACTCATCCCTTAATATTTCTTCTCGACCTTCCTCTGTGTAAATGTTCACTTGGCCACAAGCCCTTTCTGTCTTACCCATCTTTGTCACTGCTATTTTACTAGATAAGGCATTCCATCATATAATTATATCTTACATGTTCTCATATCTTACACTGGTTTGGGTTTCTGTCTTGCCTACTGGATTAGAAGCTTCTTGAATTTAAGGGAGGGTTTTTACCAAGGCAACATCCTTTAGGTCTGTTACAGTGATTAGTAAACAGTAGGACACAAAAGACACTTGCTGAAGTACATTTTAAAGACAGATTGTAGTACATGAAATACTAGCTATCATAAAGATGTCAAACATTTTTGTATACTTAATTCAATTAATTTGAATTGAAATTCCAGAGTACTTTTTTATGTAATAAAATAATGGGATTTTCTCCTTCAAAAAAGTAAAATATCCATCAATGGCGGTGTTAAACATATAATGATGTATCAACACAAAAGCTTTTTATGCAGTCTTTACAATGATTATGAACTCTATTTAACATTATGAAAAGACTATAATAAAATGTATACTGAAAAAGAAGAACATGGATTTCTTCATGTCCTGTGATTACAACTATTTGCTGCTTCAGTGTATGAGACAATTTAGAGAATAACAATTTAACATGGAATTCATATGAGTATTTTCTCCATTTCCCAATTTCTTTATTTTTATTTTTGTAATTAAAATATTAAAAATATTAAATTTCTTTACAAACTCAAGAAAGCAAATGAGTATCACAGAAATAAGTATTGGAAGTGTCCAGTATTGGAAAAGTCCACAGACATCAGTACTGGAAGAATCCACTGAAAGACCAGAATAGTAGAGCAGCTAAGCATGTGGGCATGGGCCAACTATCCACTTTTACATCTTATTTTTAACAGTTACTAGATTGGTCATCTTGAAATGGTGACCTATACGCTCTTAAGTTTAGTTTCCTTGATCTTAAAATGGGAAATAATATTAATAATAATGTCCATTTCACAGGTAAAGCATTACAAAATATTTCTGGAATATAATGAGTGTTCTTAAAAGCTAACAAATGATTACTGTTAGAAAATTAACACTGTGAGGCTAGAGATTTGTTTAATTTACCACTATACTGTGTACCTGGTATTTCAGTAGTTTCGTAATAAACATTTGTTGGAGAAGGAATGAACGAAAGGGAGAATATAATAAAGTAGAGAGAAAATAATTCTCAAAAAACCTAGAGATTGTCAAGAAAGGAAGTGCAGGTTTTTCAAAATGAATTTTATTATTTGGAAAATGTCTGAGAAGGTAACTAAAACAACACTTACATTCCTTGGAGAAAATTAGTCCATTCTCCTACGGTATAAGTTTTTTCCCGAAAGAAGTAGATACTTGTTTTCAGAAACTACATTGACACCTTCCTTGTAGTAATTTACTGTGTCTTTGTTCAAAATCACTCCCTTTCAACAAGTTAGCTCAAGCTCTCAAGGAATCAACTGTGGTAAACAAGTAAAAATAAAAATACTGTAAAAATAGTGAATAACATTTGATAAGATCTTTTAATAGTTTGGGAAGAGAAAAGAAAAAACTGACCTACAGCTTAGAATGCTTCCACTGACAAATCAGCATTCCCACTCTTTTTTGTTGTTGTTGTTAATAAAGTATTTTTTTAATTGCATTTTAGGTTTTGGGGTACATGTGAAGAACATGCAAGATTGTTGCATAGGTACACACGTGGCAGTGTGATTTGCTGTCTTCCTCCCCTTCACCTGTATCTGGCATTTCTCCTCATGCTATCTCTCCCCAACTCCCCACCCCCCACTGTTCCTCCCCTATGTCCCCCCAACAAAACCCAATGTGTAGTGCTCCCCTCCCTGTGTCCATGTGCTCTCATTGTTCAACACCCGCCTATGAGTGAGAACATGTGGTGTTTGATTTTGTGTTCTTGTGTCAGTTTGCTGAGAATGATGGTTTCCAGGTTCATCCATGTCCCTACAAAGGACATGAACTCATTGTTTTTGAATGGCTGCATAATATTCCATGGTGTATATGTGCCACATTTTTCCTGTCTAGTCTATCACTGATGGGCATTTGGGTTGGTTCCAGGTCTTTGCTATTGTAAACTGTGCTGCAGTGAACATTCATGTGCATGTGTCCTTATAATAGAACTATTTATAATCCTTTGGATATATACCCAGTAACGGGATTGCTGGGTCAAATGGAATTTCTACTTCTAGGTCCTTGAAGAATCGCCACACTGTCTTCTACAATGGTTGAACTAATATACACTCCCACAAACAGTGTAAAAGTGTTCCTATTTCTCCACATCCTCTCCAGCATCTGTTGTCTCCAGATTTTTTAATGATCGCCATTCTAACTGGCATGAGATGGTATCTCAATGTAGTTTTGATTTGCATTTCTCTAATGACCAGTGATGATGACCAATTTTTCATATGTTTGTTGGCCTCATGTATGTCTTCTTTTGTAAAGTGTCTGTTCATATCCTTCACCCACTTTTGAATGGGCTCACTTGTTTTTTTCTTGTAAATCTGTGATGCAGAGAAGGTCTTTGACAGAATTCAACCGCCCCTTATGCTAAAAACCTTCAATAAACTAGGTATTAATGGAACGTATCTGAAAATAATAAAAGCTATTTACGACAAACCAACAGCCAATATCATACTGAATGGGCAAACACTGGAAGAATTCCCTTTGAAATCTGGCACTGGACAAGGGTGCCTGCTCTCACCACTCCTATTCAATATAGTATTAGAAGTTCTAGCCAGAGCAATCAGGCAAGAAAAAGAAATAAAGTGTATTCAAATAGGAAAGGAAGAAGTCAAATTGTCTCTATTTGCAGATGACATGATTGTATATTTACAAGACCCCATTGTTTCAGCCCAAAATTTCCTGAAACTGATAAGCAACTTCAGCAAAGTCTCAGGATACAAAATCAATGTGCAAAAATCACAAACATGCCTATATATCAATAACAGACTTAAAGAGAGCCAAATCAAGAACGAACTGCCATTCACAATTGCTACAAAGAGAATAAAATACCTAGGAATGCAACTAACAAGGAACATAAAGGACCTCTTCAAGAAGAACTACAAACCACTGCTCAACGAAATAAGAGAGGACACAGTTGGAGAAACATTCCATGTTCATGGTTAGGAAGAATCAATATCATGAAAATGGCCATACTGCCCAAAGTAATTTACGGATTCAACGCTATCCCCATCATGCTACCAATGACCTTCTTCACAGAACTGGAAAAAGCCACCTTAAAATTCATATGGAACCAAAAGAGAGCCCGCATAGCCAAATCGATTCTAAGCAAAAAGAACAAAGCGGGAGGCATCACACTACCAGACTTCAAACTATACTACAAGGCTACGGTAATCAAAACAGCATGGTACTGGTACCAAAACAGAGATATAGACCAATGGAACAGAACAGAGGCCTCGGAGGCAACACCGCACATCTACAACCATCTGTCTTTGACAACCCTGACAAAAACAAGCAATGGGGAACGGAGTCCCTGTTTAACAAATGGTGTTGGGAAAACTGGCTAGCCATGTGCAGAAAGCAGAAACTGGACCCTTTCCTGACACCTTACACTAAAATTAACTCCAGATGGATTAAAGACTTAAACATAAGACCTAACACCATGAAAACCCTAGAAGAAAACCTAGGCAAAACCATTCTGGACATAGGTATAGGCAAGGACTTCATGACCAAAACACCAAAAGCATTGGCAACAAAAGCCAAAATAGGCAAATGGGACCTAATCAAACTCCACAGCTTCTGCACAGCAAAAGAAACAGTCGTTAGAGTGAATCAGCAACCAACAGAATGGGAAAAAATTTTTGCAATCTACCCATCTGACAAAGGGCTAATATCCAGAATCTACAGAGCTTTTTTTTTTTTCATGTTTGTTGGCTGCATAAATGTCTTCTTTAGAAGTGTCTGTTCATATCCATCACCCAGTTTTTGATGGAGTTGTTTGTTTCTTTTCTGTAAATTTGTTTAAGTTCTTTGTAGATTCTGGATATCAGCCCTTTGTCAGATAGATAGATTGCAAAAATGTTCTCCCATTCTGTAGGTTGCCTGTTTACTCTGATGATAGTTTCTTTTGCTGTGCAGGGGCTCTTTAACTAGATCCTACTTGTCAATTTTGGCTTTTGTTGTCATTGCTTTTGGTATTTTAGTCATGAAGTCTTTGTCCATGCCCATGTCCTGAGTGGTATTGCCTAGGTTTTCTTCTAGGGTTTTTATGATTTTAGGTCTTACATTTAAGTCTTTAATCCATCTTGAGTTAATTTTTAAGGAACAGATCCAGTTTCAGCTTTCTGCATATAGCTAGCCAGTTTTCCCAACACCATTTATTAAACAGGGAATTCTTTCTCCATTGCTTGTTTTTGTCAGGTTTGTCAAAGACAGATGGTTGTAGATGTGTGGCGTTATTTCTGAGGCCTCTGTTCTGTTCCATTGGTCTATATATCTGTTTTGGTACCAGGACCATGCTGTTTTGGTTACTGTAGCCTTGTATAGTTTGAAGTCAGGTAGTGTGATGCCTCCAGCTTTGTTTTTTGCTTAGGATTGCCTTGGCTATGTGGGCTCTTTTTTGGTTCCACATGAAATTTAAAGTTTTTTTTCCAATTCTGAGAAGAAAGTCAATGGTAGCCTAATGGGCATAGCATTGAATCTGTAAATTACTTTGGGCAGTATGGCCACTTTTATGATATTGATTATTTTTATCCATGATCATGGACTGTTTTTCCATTTGTTTGTGTCCTCTCTTATTTCGTTGAGCAGTAGTTTGTAGTTCTCCTTGAAAAGGTCCTTCACATTCCCTTTAAGTTTTAGTCCTAGGTATTTTATTTTATTTTTTTGTAGCAATTGTGAATGGGAGTTCACTCATGATTTGGCTTTCTGTCTGTTATTGGTTTATAGGAATACTTGTAATTTTTGCACATTAATTTTGTATCCTGATACTTTGCTGAAGTTGCTTATCAGCTTAAGGAGGTTTTGGGATGAGACGATGGGGTCTTGTAAATATATAATCAGGTCATCTGCAAACACAGACAATTTGACTACTTCTTTTCCTAATTGAATACCCTTTATTTCGCCTGATTGCCCTGGCCTGAACTTTCAATACTCTGTTGAATAGGAGTGGTGAGAGATGGCATCCCTCAAATTTTGCCCTAGCTTTCACAGATAATTAGAGGGCCAAATGGAATTTCATTATCTTTAGTCTCTTCCCAAATAGCTACCTGACTTATATCTTCCTTTTCTTACATTTCATTTACCCAGTAGATTTCAATAGTTAACCATCATTGAGCCTATTTAAACAGAATTGTTAATAGCTGATTTCATTGCAAGTATGTCATGTGAGAAGGTACATTCAACTACTTTCCTCCACGTGTAACAAGTGCTATGTTTTCTTTTCTGCTTATGTACATTTGAACAGTAAAAAAAGAAAGGTGAGCTCCCAAAGATCACAGTAAACTTTAAATGCTGTCAAATAACTTATATATAAGAATTTTCAATGTAATAGGGTAATATTCCATGATTTTTATATACTCATCAACCTGTTTTTCTTTGCCACTAACAATGATTTTAGAAATAAGAAATTAAGAAGTGTATTTCTTTCATCTATACAAGACTCAATCATCACTTTCAACAATAAAGAAGTATAAAATTACAATATTCTCAGGCTCAGATTAAATTACATTTTATTTAAACTACCAAAGACTCTCAACACTGTGGAAGACAAGTACATTTACTAGTATCAATAAAAAGAATACTAATAACTTGCTTTATATAGCTTTTCATAACTTTTATGAAAAGTAACTTTTATGAAAACTATATCAAGCAAGTTATTAGTATTATTTATCTCCTTATGACCACCCAAGAGTCCTGTAGTTGGTCAAGGACTATTTTTCTCTACTTTATAAAGATAACTAAAGAACAGAGTCATTAAATATCTTCTGGACCTGAGACTCTGTGTTTTTTTTTTAATCCTCCAATTGCTTCTTATGATTAAGAAAGCTTAAAAAATATTTAATTCTGTGATCCACATGTAGTGTTTAGCATGCTTCTAGATCCATAGTATGTACTCAGTAAAAGCTGGTATTAATTATATATATTACATATAGTATTTATCACTAAATTGATGGTCTTCTCACTAGGATATGAAAGCTGATGTTTCAGGACAAGTTTAAGAAAAATTACAAAAGCTTAGCTGTAGGATTTGAAAGAGGATTCCCCAATGTCTAGGTGGAGATCACATAATTTAATCAAGTATATTGAAACCCAATAAGAACACAGAGTAAAATTCCATGCTTCAAATAATCATGCCATGAAATCAGTCTCTGCTCAATGGCAGAGCTAGTTCTAGGAATCTATACTGAGAGAAAAATAATTTCAAATACAGAAAATTTATTATGCACAATTACGATCATTAAAGTTTTCATGAAAGCAAACTGTTAGGGAAAAGGTAAACATATAAAACAAATGAATAGAGAAGCTATTATGCAGTCATTAAAATATTATTAAAAAGAAATATACAACATAGGTAAATTAGTACTAGGTAATAATTCTAAAGTCTTCACATAAAATTATACTTTCAGGTAGGAAAAGGAGTAAGATTAAGGCTCCACCAATCATCCCCCAACAAAGGACACTAATTTAACAGCTATTTACACACAAAAAAATCACCTTCATGCAAACCAAAAACCAGGTGAGCAATCAGAGTTCCTAATTTTAACTTCATATCACTGAAAGAAGAACTTAAGAGTTAGGAAAAACTGGGAGTAGAGCTCAAGCTTCAGAGCCTTGGGTGAACATAAGTCATATCCAGAGAATGATAACAGCAGATCTTTATCTATTGCCTTCAGGTTTGACCTGACACAATTCTAGTGGTGGTGGCCTTAGAGGTGATTGGGTCGCTCCACTTCTAGCTCCAGGTGGCTCAAAACAGAAAGAATCTTGAATTATGGATGCAACCCCTCCCCCAAACCCCAGCAGCACCAGTGTGGTGAGGACAGAGTTGCTGTGTACTGGGAAGAGGGAAAGTGCAGCAATTGTGAGGCATTCAACTCAGTGCTGCTTTATCATAACAGAAAGCAAAAATGGATCAAACTCAATTGATGCATACCACAGAGGGAGCATTTAAACTAGCCCTAGCTATAGGATTTTTTACCCCAGTTATCACAACTTGAGTTATCGTAAACCTTAGCACCAAAGACTAAAGTACTCTGGGGTCACTAAATAAACATGAAAGGCTATCTAGGCAACAAAGACTGAAACTTCTAGGCAAATCCTAGTGCTGAGCTGGGCATAGAGCCAGTGGGTTGGAGGGCACATGACCTACTAAGACTCCAGCCAGGAAGGCTAAGAGAGTGCTGGCATAACCCCTCCACTGACTCCAGACTACACAGTTCACAACTCCAAAAGAGACCCCTTCCTTCCACTTGAGGAGAGTAGAGGAAAGAGTGGGGAGGAGTTTTTCTTCCATACTGAATAACACTCAGCAACAGCAAGATAGGACACCTGTCAGAGTTGTGTGGCCCTCTTTTCAGTCCCTAGCTCCCTGATGACCTTGCTAGAAACACCCAGGGCCAGAAGGGAATGCACTTCCTTGAAGGAAAGTGCCCAGTTCTGGCAGGATGCATCACCTACTAACTGAAGAGTCCTTGAACAGTGAATAACCAGCAGTGATACCCAGGTACAATGTCAAGGGTGTTAGATGAGACTCTGAGACTTGCTGGCTTCAGGTGAGACCCAGCATATTCCCAGCTGCGGTGGTTAAGAGATGAGACTTGTTTTGCTTGAAAAAAAAAAGTAGAGGGAAAATAAAGGAGACTTTGTCTTGGAACCTTAGGTACCAGCTCAGCCACAGAAGAGAAGAGCACCAAGTGGGTCACTTGGATCCCCGAATACAGGACACGGCTCTGAGATGGCATTTCTGTACCTTCCCTGGGATGGAGGGGAGCCCACTGCCCTGAAGGGTGAGTAGCAGGCCAAGCAACATTCACCACAAGCTGACTAAAGAGCCCTAGGGCCTCCAGGGAACATCAGCAGTAGTCTAGCAGTACTGATTTTAGGACTGTTGGGGAGTTGGCTGTGGGGTGAGGTTTCTTTGCCTATGTTTCCATGGGGAGGAAAGAGCGTGAAGGACTGTGTCTTCTGATTTGCGTACCAGCTCAGCTGCAGTACAATAGAACATCATGTATACTTCTAAAGTTTTTTTAAGGTAGTCTCTGGCTCCCAAATGGCATCTGTGCATTCCACAGGGACCTGGAAGAACTTGACACACTGAAAGGAAGAACTTAGTCAAGGTTGGCTTTGGCACCTGCTGATTTTAAACTCCAGGGCCTTGAGTGAACGTAAGTCATATCGAGGGAATAATACCAGCAGGTCTTTGTCTATTGGCTTCAGGTCTGACCTGACAGTCCTAGTGGTGGTGGCCATAGAGGTGCTTGGGTCACTCCACTCCCAGCTTCAGGTGGCTCTCCATTTTGGAGGGAGAAAAGGTAGACACCAAGAGTCTCTGCCTGTTAAAGATCACTAAGATGATACCTTTGCAAGTCAGCAAGAACAACAACGTTACTGGGCTTGGAGTGTCCCTTAAAGCAGATACAGCTTAGATCAAAACACTCAATTTTTCTTGAATATGTGGAAACTAATCCCAAGAACGATGGGTAAAAACAAGCCCAGACTGCAAAGACTACAATAAATATCTAACTTTTCTATGTCCAAACAAAAAAAACGATTTGTGAGTATGAAGAACATACAGGAAAACATGACCCCAAAATATAAACTAACTACGGTGTCATGAACCAATGCTGGACAGAGATATATGAACTTTCAGACAGAGAATACAAAATAGCTATTTTGAGGAAACTCAAAGAAATTCAAGATAACACAGAAGGAATTCAGAAATTTATATAAATTCTAATAAGAGAATAAAATAATTAAAATAAATCAAGTAGAAATTCTGGAGGTGAAAATCTAATTAGCATACTGAAGAATGCATCAAAGTCTTTTAATAGCAGAATGGATCAAGCAGAAGAATCAATAAGCTTGCAGATGGACTATTTGAAAATACACAATCATTAAAAAAATCTGGAGACAACAGATGCTAGAGAGGATGTAGAGAAATAGGATCACTTTTACACTGTTGGTGGGAGTGTAAATTAGTTCAACCATTTTGGAAGACAGTGTGGCGATTTCTCAAGGATCTAGAAATAGAAATTCCATTTGACCCAGCAATCCCATTACAGGGCATATACCCAAAGGATTGTAAATTATTCTGTTATAAAGACACATGCACACGTATGTTCATTGTGGCACTGTTTACAATAGCAAAGACCTGGAACCAACCCAAATGCCCATCAATGATAGACTGGACAAGGAAAATGTAGCACATATACACCATGGAATATTACACAGCCATAAAAAACGATGAGTTTGTGTCCTTTGTAGGGACATGGATTTATCTGGAAACCATTATTCTCAGCAAACTGACAGAAGAACAGAAAATCAAACACTGCATGTTCTTGCTCATAGGCGGATATTGAACAAAGAGAAAACATGGACACAGGGTGGGGAGCATCACACACTGGGGTCCATTGAGGGGGAATAAGGGATGGACAGCACGGGGTAGGGAGGTTGGGGAGGGAAAACACGGGGAGAAATGTCAGATATAGGTGACGGGGATGGAAGTAGCAAACCACATTGCCATGTATGTACCTATGCAATAATCCAGCATGTTCTGCACATGTACCCCAGAACCTAAAGTGCAATAAAATATATTTTAAAAAATATTTATTGTTATGGCTTGTATTGCATAATCATTCATATAAAATGTTTCTGCTTATTAATTGGTTGCCTTGTATAATTCTCAAATTGAAATATTTGATCAATCAAAGCAGAAATATTGGCTGTTTTTTTATCGTAGTAAATAAATCTTTAAAATTTTTTCTTTCCGTTTGTGTATAAACATGAATAAATCATGGCTCTGATGAATTCCTTAGTTTAAGGTATATTTATCAGCATGTTTTCATTCACAGTCATAGATATGACTTTGTAAATGTCATCCTGTAATTTTTTTAGTTGATATTTGGGATACTTTTGTTGATATTTACACAAAACACAAATAACATTGATCTAATTTTTTCAACATTTTCATTATCAGGTTCTAGTTTTCATGTCATAAAATTTCAAGAAAAATAAGTTGGAAATTTTGGTTTTCAAACATTACAAAATGTTTAAATAGCATTATAATTATGTAGACATTATAGCATATGTAGAACTTTGGACCTTGTGCTTGGTTTTGTTTTGTTGGGAGGGGAGAAGGTAATGTTAAATCCTTAATGAGTCACTTCTGGGTCCTGGTATTAAGTTAATCTCTTTTGGAGTTAATTTAGTTATTATATTTTTTTTGGAAACTATTCACGGACAGTTGTGGTGGCTCAGGCCTGTAATCCTAACACTTTGGGAGGCTGAGGTGGATCACTCGAGGTCAGGAGTTCAAGACCAGCCTGGCCAACATGGTGAAACCCCATCTCTACTAAAAATATAAAAATTAGCTGGGCGTGGTGGTAGGCACCTATAATCCCAGCTACTTGGGAGATTGAGGCAGGAGAATCACTTGAACCCGGAGGCAGAGGTTGCAGTGAGCCAAGATCATGCCACTTCACTGCAGCCTGTGCAAAAGAGAGAGAGAGAAAAAAAGAAAACTATTTACTTCATCCACATTGTCAAATTTCAATGGAAATAAGCAAATAATTTAGTCACTGCTCAGGAAAATATACATGACTCCTGATATTTTAAGCAGAGTACATTTAATAGAGGGAATTGGTTACATAAGCAATAGAGAAGCTAAATGACCAAACAGAATACAATAAAGAATACTCCAGAGAGCAATAGCATGAAGCTGCTTCCCTGGAGACATAGAAAAAACAGTTAATGTTACCATAGCCCCAAAGCCAGGTCTGTCAGATGGGAACAAGAACCAAACAGAAGAGGCCCGGGAGAATCTAGAACCATGGAAGCCAGGGCCTGATGAGTGAAAGCTAGAATTACTGAGAAGATGTAGATATTTCCTAAGGCACTATATGAATGAAGGAGTAAGAGAATACCCTGGGGTGTCCTTGGTATTTTCCTAGGCAGAATATTCCCAGAAGGGAGAAATCGAGGGAGAAGGGAAAACACTGTTCCCATTCATAAAGAACAAAACAAAGACAGACCAGGGAACGGATATAAGAACAATAAGTGAGGTGAATTTTTAATTTTCTATTTCCCCACTACTTTCTCTTAATTTATATATAAAAACACAGAGATTTCACTCTATGTTCATGTTTAGGATTGCTAAATGATGTATTTATTAGCTTTGCTTCAAAGGCCCAGGCAGTTTCCATTTCTAGTGCTATGGTACAAACGATGCTGGAAAAATCCTACTGTTTCAAAAATTTTACATATAATATGTGATTGCATTTTGCAAATAGCTGCCAACAGAACCTAAGCCAGCATCACTCTTTAAGAGTGTATAGTATTTGATCCATAGACAAAGGATTCTACATATTATTACATGGAAACAAGGAAGCCATTTTACAAGATAGGATGTGTGGTATTGGGCATATTACCATGGGATTCACTAGCTTATCACATAATATACCACACAGGAGCTGCCAGCCTAATAGATCAGCTGAATGGCTTTTGGAAGGTGCATTTGATGTCTCAGCTTAAATATGATGTCCTGAGAGGCTGGAACCCATCCACAATGATACCGCACACATATCAACAAACATTACATGTTGTTGTGTATCTACCAACTATAATACATGATACTTAGAACCAGGAAATAAATATAAACATTCCCTTCTCATTATAAATTCACATTGCCTGGCTTAGGGAATTTGTTCTTCCCATATCCCCCACTTTAGGATCTGTACATGGTATGTTTTACATAAGTGTTCGCAGTTGTTTTTATTTTATATTAATAATAAATTATTAATTTGGCATTGTATGAAGACAAAGTTACATAGATGTTTTTCACTACAGGTAAGAAAATATTCTAGAAAAAATTTTTAATATAATGAAATCATAAATATGCAATATTCAGGGAGAGATCCAAGATGGCCGATTAACAACAGCTCAGGATTTTAGCTCCCAGTGAAAGCACAGAGAGCTAGTGGACGCCGCAATTTCAGACGAATTTCTGTGGAACACAAACTGGGAAATTCCCAGCGAAGGAGCCACAAGGGTCACCAGCACGACTCTTTTGGCTGGCGCAGCTGTTTTGCCTGCGCCCCAGCATGGCACAGCGCTTCTCAGTGTGGAGTATATGCGACTGGGTGCCCCTTGAGTAGGGCTCAGCTGGTCCCATCCCCACAAGGAGAACAGCAATTGGAAGCACTGAGGACTCAGAGTTTCACAGTAAGCACAGCTGAACCCGGGAAGGCCTAGCTCTGTGGGGAAAGGGCGTCCGCCAAAGGAAAACTAAGAAACAGAAAAAACTTCATCACCAACAAGCCGGACGCCCACTCAGACCCAATCCGAAAGTCAGCAATTACAAAGATGACAGGTGTATAAATCCACAAAAATGGGAAGAAACCAGTGCAAAAAGGCTGAGAACACCCAAAATCAGAATGCCTCTCCTCCTACAGGGGATCGCAGCTCCTCATCAGCAAGAGAACAAGGCCTGACAGAGAATGAGTGCGATGAACTGACAGAATC